>PVJH01007827.1:5996-90027 GCA_004026705.1 Nesogale talazaci
ACCTTAGTGATAGACTAGATGAGAGCATGTACACAGGTATAGGCAAGAGAGAAAACTCACAGCACATGAAACACAGGAATGGGAATAGAGGTTCCCAAAGGTTGGGGGGAAGTGCAGGAGAGTGAGGAGGGAGGGGGGCACCCATTGCAATGAATGGCACATAACCACACACCCCAAGCCAGGGGGAAGAAAAACCAAAGGGGAAGGGAGACAGTGGTCTGTGTGAGATTTGAAGATAATTAGCAACCTACAATCTATCAAGGAACCATGAGGGTTAACAGGGAGGAGGGAGGGGAAAAATGCTAATCCCAAGGGCTCAATGGAAAGTAGGTGTCTAGAAAAGAATGATGGAATATATGAATATGTTGTATACAATTGATGAATGATTTGTAACAAGAGTTAAAAGAGGCCCCCAATAAAATGCTAAAAACAAACAAACAAACTGGTTCTCAACCTTCCTAATACCACAGCCCTTTCATACAGTTCCTCATGTTGTAGTGACCTCCATCCATAAAATTATTTTTGTTGCTACTTCATAACCATAATTTTGTTACTGTTATGAAATAATGTAAATATCTGACATTCAGGATGTATTTTCATGGTTACAAATTGAACATAGCCACAGCTGAATATAAAAAGACCAATCAGCATCCAGATTAAGTTCCCATTGTACAGATTTTTTTTTGCAGTAGTTGATGATTTTACAGTACATGATTTTACATTTATCCAATAATTATAATTCATGAAGTGTTATTTTTCTCCACTACTGCTGCTCCCTACACAGGTGTGACTGGTCCGCATAAGTACATTATGGCACCAACCCTGTCACACACTATACTATATTTGTCATCACGCTGGGTACTTGAATATGGGCATATCTGTATGTAGGTGGACCTGCCTGCAGATGGATAGAGGAGCGGTTTCTTGGTTCCTAAAAACATGGGAAAGAAGTGTTTTCTGATGGTCTTGGATGACCCCTGTGAAAAGGAAGTTTGACCCCAAAGGGTCTCGACCCACAGATTGAGAACCGCTGTTTTAAAAGCTGGCCAGTGAAGACCTGTGGTCACACAGAATACTGTCAGAGTGCTAGAAGGAGCTGCCATCGTGGGCTCAGGCCAGAGATGTCGAAGATGCTGTAGGAGCTGGCGGGGCTCTCTCTTCCTCATAAGGTTGCCGTGACTCAGAGCTGACTCAGTGACAGCTAGCAAAGGGCTGTAGCTAAGTGGGGCGAGGTGTCTTTTTGAGACAAAATATTTGGAGTTGATTGGAGCAGCGCATGCACAACTGAATATATGGGAAGTATTCAATGAATTGTGCGCTTTATATGGGAAAGTTTTATGGTATGGGTATTCTCCATAAGCTGGTTTAAAATGTACAGTATTCCTTTTTAAATCAGTGTAGCATGTATAACTCACAGACTAAATGTAAAGATCCTACCCTTCACGGAAGCATTTAAGCAGCATTAGCCAATAGAATTTCCTGTGATAGTGAAAAGTTCTTTATTTGTGCTCTGCTATGCTGTCCAATGTGAAGCTTAGCCACTGGCCAAACACGCTCAGGACTTGAGAGACTGAATTCTTCATTGGATTTTATTGAGCACATGTGACTAGAAGCTACCAAATTGGACAGCACAGCACTGGAAGCAAAAATCCAAGGAAAAGCTACCCATCTTTGCCATTATTATTTCACATTGCTTTGGAGGTACCGGCAAACAATGAAACATGGGGGAAAAGCTTTAGAAGTTGGGAAGAAGTAGGTAAAATTATGGCAATCAGTAGGATTATATACCTGGAATTCCCAAGGGCATGATCAGAAAAATCATTCTAAAGCAATCAAAACATTCGAGGTAACAAAGTAGAACATTAAGTATACAGAACCAACATTTTATTTTAAAACTTGTCAAGTTGAAGTTAATATGAAAAACTCCAAAACTGAACTCAACCATTGAATGAATTATGACTAAAACCGCCGTTGGCAGTTTTGGGGCTATAACTCTTTATGTGGGTCAGCAACTCCATTTTTCCTCCCACTGGTGGGCGGTCTGCGTCATGGATCGTCTGAACTGCTAATCTTGCAGTTGGCGACCCAATAGGGGTAGCCTATGCCCCAGGGCTGTAAGTGTGCCCCCAGTATTGCCTTCCACACTTGCTTCATCTGTCCACCTCTACTATTGTGAGGTCTTTGTTCATAAACGATTCTTTTTTATCATTTTATTGGAGGCTCACCTTCTCTTACACATGCATCCATTGTGCGAAGTACATTTGTACATATGTTGTAATTATTTTCAAAACATTTTCTTTCTACTTGGTATCATTTCCTTGGTATCAGCTCATTTTACCCTCACTCCCGAACCCTTGATAATTTATGTGTTTGTTTTTCATGTGTCACACTGACCGATGTCTCCCTTCGCCCAATTTTGTGTTGTCCGTCCCTCTTGGGTGGGGCTTTATGTAGTTCATTGTGATTGGTTCCCCCTTTTTACCCCCACTTACCCCTTACCCTACTGGTACCAATACTCTCATTGGTTCTGAGGGGTTTGTCTGTCAATAATTCTCTGTGTTTCCAGTTCTTACCTGTACCCGTGTACATGCTCTGGTCTAGCTGGATTTGTAAAGTAGAATTAGGGCCACGATAGTGGGGGAGGGGAGCATTAAAGAACTAGAAGAAAGTTGTCTGTTTCATCAGTGCTACAGTGCACCCTGACTAGCTAGTCTATTCCTTGTGACCCTCCTGCAAAGGGATGTCTCATTGTCTACACATGGGCTTTGGGTCTCTTCACCACATCTCCCCTTGTTCACATTGATAGGATTTTTGTTCTGAGTCTTTGATGCCTGATACCTGATCTCATCAACATCTCATGATCATACAGCCTGGGGTGCTTCTTCCATGTGGACTTTGTTGACCCCAGACACTGTATCTTTTGATAGCCGGACACTATCAGCTTTCTTCACCACATTTGCTTATGTACCCATTTTGTCTTCAGTGATTGGGAACGTGAGCATCACAGAATGCCAGATTTTAGAACAAAGTGTTCTTGCATTGAGGGAGTACTTGAGTAGAGGCCAAATGTCTGTCTGCTACCTTAATACTTAACATATAAATATACATAAGTAGATCTGTTTCCTTATTATAATAAATATATTTACCTATGTACATGCCTATATTTAGACCTCTATAAATGTGCTTTGCCTCCTGGTTCTTTCCTCTGTTTCCTTTTACTTTATTCTTGTCACATCATGTTCCGCCTTCATTCAGCTTTCCTTAGTTCCTCCATTACATGGCCCTTGATTAAGCTCTACCAGGCATCCTACACCCTCCTCGCCATTGATTTTAGATCACATGTTCTCTTGTCCCTGGGTTTCTTTACACTCACTTCTTTCAATCCCCCCTTTCCATTCTCCCCACCCCCCAACTCTCAGTCCCATTGTTTTCTCCTCCAGATTGTTTATCTGATCTAGATTGGGGCAATAATAAGCACAACCACCCCACCCCACCCTTGCAGAGCAAACCAAAGCAACAAAAGAAAACAAAATAGCCCCAATAACAAAAAAGAAAACCCTATAAATAGTTACACGTCTGTTTATTGATCTTTAGAAGAGTTTTGGGTCTCCTTTTTTTTTTGGGGGGGGGGGGTGGGCATCACTGCCTCTGGTGGTCGTGGGCACTACCCAGTGCTACTCCTGAGAGCTGCTGCTGGATTTGAACTGCCAAGCGCACGGGCCGCAGTCCCTCATTCAACCACTTACACCACTGGGGCTCAGCCCTAGAAGTGCTTTCTGGTGGAGTTTGTTGGGATGTGTTTTAGTCTGGGTAAACTAGAGAAACAAATCCATAGACACGCATAAGGATATAAGGGTAGGATTTATATACAAGAGGAATGGGACATTGAGAAAGCATCCCAACCCAGTCCAGTTCAAAGTCAGGGTTAACCCCATGGCTCCTCGCTTCCAGGGCAACAGTATTCAATGGTGATAGAAGCAACTCAGCACTGGCAAGGGTCTTCACGTGACTTCTCCAGCTTCAGAGGTTTGGTTCCATCAGGTTAAGGCCGTGTGGCTTCTCCTCTGGCTCCTGCAGCTCCTTGGAGACTGCCATCTTGTCTTGTCCATTATTCATTGTCTCTGAAACTGACTCCCAACAACTGGGGCGATAGCTTCTCATCTCCACAAGGGAAATATCGCGAGATTTCCCAGACATATCAGAAGAAAGCCATGCCCACACGGAGGCCTCATTGGCTCCTCAATGGCTATCTCCAGACTAACAGGCTGGACTCCACCCCTACATCTCAATCAGGAAATTAACATAAGCACATGACTGCCACAGACCACCCCTTGTTAATTTCACACTGTCACATAACTCTGTAACCATATGTAACTTTCAAATAAACAATAAAATCATATCTACACCTAACAGGATAAAACTAAAATGCATACAATTCAACATGTGTCACCATCATTTTTTTTGGGGGGGGTGCATAACTGCTCTCTCTGGTGGTGGGAGTAGGAGGCCCAGCCCCACTGCTGGAATTGAACCTCCATCCCAGTGGGCCGCAGTCCCGTGCACAACCACTACGCCACCAGGGCTCAGCCCCATGTCACCATCATTTAAAAATAACATTCTATAAGTGAACAAACAAAATATATCCTTTGCCTTACAAATGCAGTTACATAATGTCTACACTTTGATCCTATAATCCTATGAATATATATTCCCCCACTTATGAGAGTTTGTAAGCCAACCACCTCATGCCTTTATTCCCCCATTTGGGTTTCTAATTTCTATATTGCCCACTTATGTCAACCCAGTGCTCTGAGGAAACAATGTGAAGAATCTTCGATCTTTCATTGTGAAGAATCTTCATTCCGGTTGGAAGTACGCATCCATTAGCAAAGTCAAATCAGGTCAGACCATCCATAAAGCCAGCAGCGATATGCACCAGTTCACAGACTCAAATCACTTCTCTTCCTCTGATCGGGTTCTGATCAACTCATTGTGGGCTGTCCCACTGAGCCTCACCAGGGTATCCATTGGTCACCTTCCCTTTAGACCAAGGTCCCATCACAAATTCTCAACACGCTTAGCTCTCTCATTCTAAGTCTTGAACTTCAGACCAGTCAACCCACTCTCATCTCTATTTCCTGTGAACCAAGTCCACAGGTGTCAGTGGCCAAATTCAACCTGCCACTTTATTGCTGCAGTTCTCCTACTTCTACTCAAAGAGTAGATCTGGGTGGTCACCTAACAAGCATTTCAGCTTGCCACAGGCTTCCTTTAACATTCAATCACAGAGAGAAGTTATGTTCATGGTTCCAGATTCCTTCACTTCTGAAAATAATCACTAGTCAAGATTTTTCAAGGAAGTAAACTTCGTCAGCCTGACCTCTCAGAGTGCAAATATTCTGAGTACTCTAAGAGACTGGGTGGGGCTAACTCCTTCAGAGAAGTCTTTCTAGGTGTGGCCTAAACCTATCTAAGGACAAGGTGGGGTTAATCTCTTCAGAGATGTCTTGGAAGCTGAGTCCTAAACCCTCTAGAGGTCAATGCTTGGCTTGAGGCAACTGGATTTATAAACTCCCTTTTCATACTTCCCCATAAACATTTGTATACATCCTTATATTTACAATAATAGGCATAAGAAATCAGTATAAACAGCACAGTCAGAAATTAAATTTAATTCTTACAACAGTCAAGGTCAATACTTATTAATATTAAGCTCATCTATATCCTTATCTAAACTACTGTTTACACAAAAACATGGAGTTAGGTCTCTGAAGGCATCAAAACAGATCCACACTTTTGATCAGGCCTTCTGACCTTCTTAACCATTGTTCTTGAGCAGCATAGATTCTGAGACATTCAATTGACAGTTTTTACTCCAGAGTTCAAGAAATACATTAACAGTATTCATTTTATATAGAAATAACCAAAAACAGCATCTAAACAAAATAATCAAAACTTTAACTTACC
The DNA here is from genome assembly GCA_004026705.1 of Nesogale talazaci. Classification (NCBI taxonomy): domain Eukaryota; kingdom Metazoa; phylum Chordata; class Mammalia; order Afrosoricida; family Tenrecidae; genus Nesogale; species Nesogale talazaci. The sequence goes on from PVJH01007827.1 coordinate 11,964, forward strand.
ATATTGTTTCCAGAAAATAACTCAGTAAACTACGAAGACATATCTGACTTCTGGCTAGCCAAGGTGTAACAATACCATGAAGCAAAAGTCAAAAAAACATCTACTTTCCATCTTATGATTTGTTTCTCTAGTACCCAACTCCTAAGGTACCATAATGTGTTAGTCCGAGTAGACTAGAGAAACAAACTCATAGACACGCATATGGATATCAAGGAAGTTTATATACAAAAGAACTGGAACATTGAGAAAGCATCCCAACCCAGTCCAGTTCAAAGTCATAAGTCCGATATTAGCCCATATGCCCGGTACCAGTCTAGAATGTCTCCTTCCGACTCACAAAGTCACAGGCCAATGGATACAGAGTCCTGGCACCAGCAAGGGCCCCCTCATGGCTCCTTGTTTCCAGGGTTCAGGGTCCATCTACAGCATCCAGTGGTGGTAGAAGTGACTCAGCACTGACAGAGGTCTCCACATGGCTTCTCCAGTTTCAGAGGTCTGGCTCCATCAGGGTAAGGCCGTGTGGCTGCTCCTCTGGCTCCTGCAGCTTCTCGGACACTGTCATCTTGTCCATAATTCATCGTCTCTGAGACTGACTCCCAATAATTGGGGAGATAGCTTCTCATCTCCACAAGGGAAATATCATGAGGTTTCCCAGAAGTCTCAGGAGAAAGCCATGCCCACATGGAGGCCTCATTGGCTTCTCAATGGCTCTCTTCAGATCAACAGGCTAGAGTCCACCCCTACATCTCAATCATGAAATTAACATAAGCACATGACCACCACACTTGCTTTTATGATTGCATTTTTGGTAGGATTTGTCCATACTCTTTAGAATCTTGTATGTAGTTTTAAATACCGGCTGTTTTGCCAGTGATTCCCAAATGCATATCTCCTGCTCAAATTTCTCTGAACTTGTATGTCCAGTTGCTTACCTGACCGCTTTCTTTTGGGTATTCAACAAACCAAAATTCAAACCCTTTGCCACCAGTTTATTTCAACTACTAGCGACTTTCAGTGTCCAACAGTCAGGTCTAGGATCTTTGCCCTGCCCTAGGATATTTTCCCTTCACAACATTTCCCCCTCTATGAATTGCAGCTTCAGGAGCTCAGGCCAGAAACTCTGAAGAATTCAAGTTATCTCAGATCCCACATTCAGTTTGTGAACAAATCCTAACGGCTTTACATTTATAATGCAGGTCGTTCTCTAGAATAGGGTGTCATGCAATTTGACCTCGTGTGGACACTGTATTATATACAGACAGTCCCTATGTGATCTGCAGCTAAATCCCCTGAAAGTCCTCTGTGCTCAAACCTGCCAGACAAAGCCCAAGAGCTGTATCCCCTGGATACCCTGGGGCAGGCTAACTGGGCCAGGGGGGGATCTAGCACACATCCAGGTGCAAGACAGTGGGGTTTCCTGGGAGAGGTGGTCACAGCCTCCCAGAATGCAAGTGCTCAAAGCGCAGCTGGAGGAGGTGGCCCTGCCTGCTACCTTTAATTAATGAGACTGCCTGTGTGCAGCAGGCAATTCTGAAGAGCTGGGCTGGAGCCACCAGCACCTTCGGCTGGAGCAGAGAAAAAGGAGCAGATGTTGGAAGAGGTGCTTCAGGGATTGGAACCTATTGCTAGTTCACTCTGGGGCTAGAGGTCTTTAAAACCACCCAGAGGAAATACTAAGCAAAAGAATGACTTTCCCAGGGGGATCCAATGATAAGAAGCTACATATAACCTCCTACTTGGGGTACGGACAACAGGGAAGTGGGTGAAGGGAAACATCGGACAGCGTATGATATGACAATATAAATTATCAAGGGTTCATGGGGGGGGGGGGGGGGGAAATGAGCTAATACCAAGGGTTTAAATAGAAAGCAAATGTTTTGAGAATGATGATGGCAACAAATGTACAAATGTGTTTGGCATACAATGGATGGATGGATGGATTGTGATAAGAGTTGTATGAGCCCCCAATAAAATGATTTGGAAAAACCCAGAAAGATACTTTACCTTTAAAAAACAAATTCAGGGCTGAGTCCCGGTGGCGTAGTGGTTGTGCGCGGGACTGCGGCCCACTGGGACCGAGGTTCAATTCCAGCAGTGGGGCTGGGCCTCCTACTCCCACCACCGGAGAGCAGTGATGCCCCCCCCCCCCCAAAAAAAAAGAAAGAAAAGTAAAAAACAAATTCACCTTGTAGGACCATGACTTATGAGGTTGAACACTGTCTAAACATGTTGGCAGTGTATGTCTAGAATCTGATGTCATGTGATTTCCTCTTATGATTGCAGCAGCTTCGTCACCATGAATTTCCTTGCTTCCCTTTCCCCTGACAGCCTGATCTTAGCACAGCAGCCAGTGTGATCCTTTGAGATGGACATCAGCTTCTGCCTCTGCTCAGAACTCTGTCTGTCTCAGAGTACAAACCTAGAGTCTGCCCCGCTTCACCTCTAAGCCCCGGTTCACGTGTTGCTCCATCAGTGAAATCTCTTCCCACCTTTCAAACAGTACTTGGCCTCACTCCCCTCCTCCAGTGTTGCTGTAGCACTAACATCAGTCTAAAATATGATTTGTTTTACTTGTTTATTCTCTTCCCTCTGAACTCTCAGTTATAAATTTCATGCAGATAAGAATATTTGTCTGGGTGTTTTCCCTCCTGCACCTAGAATACTTGTCCCTGTTAGTGCCCCACAATATTGATTGATTGATTGATTGATTGAATGAGGATAAAAGGTTGGAGACAAAAGAGATTAATTAGGAACCCAGAACAATTGAGGCAAAAATCTATTCATTCCTTCCCTTTGAGCTGTTTTTTCTTTGAATAGCCATTTTCCTTGTAAAAAAAATACACTTTTTGTTTCTGATGGGGAAGCATAGCCTTTTTTTGAATCGAGGATTAAATTTTTAAAAAAATCATTTTACGGGGGAGGGACAGACTTGTGCAACTCTTAACACCATATATACATACATAATACATTGTGGCAAGCATATTTGTACATTTGTTGCCATCATCATTCTCACAACATTTTCTTTCTTCTTGAGCCCTGGGTATCAGCTCTTTGTTTTTTGTTTTTCACACTTTTTTGTGTTCCCAGCAAATACATATTGAGTGATGAGAAAGGAGAATTCTTATTTGAGTAAAAGATTCCAACCATATATTTTTTCCTTTTTCAGCCTTTTTGCTTCATGTCGTTCTATTCTCTTTTGCATGTCTTCACATTAAATATTCCTGTACAGCAAGGAGTCTTTTGAACAGCGATGCTCAACCTGTGGGTCACAACCTCTTAAGGGGTCAAAAGACCCTTTCACAGGGGTCCTCTAAGACCATTGGAAAACCCATATTTCTGATGGTCTTAGGAACTGTGACACCGCTCCTCCATCCCTCTCCAGGCAGGTCTGCATGCAGATACACCCACATACAAGTACTGGGCATGAAGACTGTTACCCATGCTAAACCATGCTTCAAGACAAAATTTCATATATTTATCATTAGAAATAAATATTTCACAATATAATTACATATTGTTTATGTGATTAATCACTATGCTTTAATTATGTTCAATTTGTAACAATAAAAATGCATCCTGCATGTCAGATATTTAGATTATGATTCATAACAGTAGCAAAATTACAGTTATGAAGTAGCAACGAAAATAATTTTATGCTTGAGGGTCACCACATGAGGAACTGTATTAAAGGGTCGTGGCATAAGGAACGTTGAGAACCACTGCTTTACAAGAAATGTACTTCCAATAGGATGAATTCACAAAGTGCATCTGGCAAGGCCCAAGATTGCCTCTGTGCAGCAGCCTAGAAACCCCTTCACTGCAGCAGTTAAGTCCAGCCTACTCTGAAACTCTCTGCCTAGCAACTGTCAGGTGTCAAAGCTCTAATCAACTCTAGGGCTTCTCATTCCTTTCTGACAGCTAGACAGGAATGAAACCAGACCATAAACTGGGATGTACAGTATCATCGCATGTTCGCTGAGGGCATGGTTCCCGAGACAGAATTTAGGAGCGCCTGGCTTACCATGAGCTGCTGGTTCTTGATTTCTTAACCTAACTCAGAAACAAATCATACTTACAATGTTAATCTTTCATTGGCTTCCCCTCTACCAGCAGCTTAGTTATTTGGGGGCACAGTTTGATAAATATATGCTATTTGCATGAGATTAAAAAATTTTTTAATACATTGCCTTTCCAGATTCCATGTTTCTTGCCCAGAAGGGTTCCCTACCTTTTGTGTTTGTGCCCAGCCAGCAAATAGCTCTAAAGCCTGGTGCTTACAAATCATTGATTGTGCACATTTTTCTCCCCTCTGGATTTTCTTTTTCTCCTTTCTGCACTCAAGTTAAATTGCTATTAAACTCCCCTTGTTAAATGCTTTTAGCTATACAGCTCTTCAGAAATCCAGTTCTTCTGTTTGGATACCTTTTTCTGTCATTGTCAGAGGTAGTGTGCATACTTTCCATAAATGCTGCTGTCCCTGTGGACCTGAGAAAATTAAAGAACGGAGTGTTTGTTGTACATTCTTCAGAGGATAACTCCTACCAGTGTATATTTTCATTGGCATGATCCACTAGGCAAAGTATAAATTGCTGTAAAACTAGAAAAGTGTTTGAATGAGCGAGGCAGATGTTCTCTTAGCATGAAGCAGATGTCAAACTTGCATGTGTCTAACTAATAAAGGATAGCATTTGGTTCTATACAGCTGGTGCCAAGATTCCCAATTAATCACATAGGAATGCATTTTTACTAATTAGGTCCCCCTCTGTTCTCTGTACATTTTGGATATATATATATATATACATACATACACAACATACATATATATAGAGAGAGAGAGGGAGAGAGAAATTGGGAGCCAAAAAACTTTCTACTTTTGGGGTTTTGAGTGACTTTCCCTCCCCTCTCCCAGGGCTCCACCTCTATCTTTATAAAGTCAGTCATCTTTTATTACAACAGATGAAGCTTATTCATGTTGAGGAGTGATTTGGCTCTCCATTTGAACTTGGGCTGTGTGTTAGTCCAGGTAGACTGGAGAAACAAATCCATAGACACGTATATGGATATAAGGAAAATGTTTATATATAAGAGGAATGGGACATTGAGAAAGCATCCCAGCCCAGTCCAATTCAAAGTCATAAGTCCGAAATTAGCCCATATGCCCGATATCAGTCCATAAAGTCTCTTTCCGGCTCACGAAGTCACAGGTCAGTGGGTGCAGAATCCCGACGCTGGCAGGGGTCACCCCATGGCTCCTCGCTTCCAGGGCTCAGGGTCCATCAACAGCATCCAGTGCTGGCAGAAGCAACTCAGTGCTGGCAGGGTTCTCCACGTGGCTTCTCCAGCTTCAGAGGTCTGGTTCCATCAGGGTAAGGCTGTGTGGCTTCCCCTCTGGCTCCTTCAGCTTCTTGGACGCTGCCATCTTGTCTTGTCTCTGAGACTAACTCCCAACAATTGAGGAGATGGTTCCTCACCGCCACAAGGGAAATATGAGATTTCCCAGACGTATCAGGAGAAAGCCATGCCCACACAGAGGCCTCACTGGCTACTCAATAGCTTTCTCTAGATCAACAGGCTAGACTCCACCCCTACATCTTAATCATGAAATTTATATAAACACAAGACTGCCACAGGCTGTACATTTGATTTCAAGACATTCCTACTTGAATAGCCTGTATGGTCCTTGAACACTTGAAGATAGCTGCAGAAAAGAAAGATTAATGGATTTTTGTTATCTCCCCACCCTTCCTCTCCATGAGCAAGAGCTCATAATTCTGAACAATCTTCAATTCACAGATTCTAGTTATTTGACCTAGTTATTGTGAGGAGCTCTTGAGTCAATTTCAACTCCTAGGGACCCTCTGTCCACTGCTCACAATCCTCACATTTGCATAATCTCTCCTGTATTTGAAGCTGTTGCTGTAGCCACGTTAGTTGAAAGTCTTCCTAGTTTTCACTGACCCTCTACCAAGTATGAGTCTCTGAGTCCATGGCCAAAGCACATGAGATGAGGTCTTGCCACCCTTGCTTCTAAGATTCATTTTGGTTTATTTTCCTCCAAGACAGATTTATTTGTTCATTATTTTGGCTGTGCATGTTATATTTAATATTCTTCACCATAATTCAAAGGCACCAATTCTTATTTTGTTTTTCAATCAAAAGGAAATTTATTTTTCATCGTTAGTATTTAAATTAGAATAAAATGTATACAAAGCAAACTGTAAGAGTTTTAATTTATTAATGAAAAATATGGAATAATACCTGACAAAATAAACAATGAAGCTTACTTAAGATCTTTGTTATTCTTTTATTAACATTTTAATTGACACCTAACTCCCATATCGTACAATTCATAGTTCAATTTGTTCAATCATATCAAGATGAATTGTACAAGCATCAACACAGTCAATTTTAGAAAATTTCCCCCTAATGGTTAAATCGTCTTTAAAATTATTTGTGAAGTCACAGTCACTTCTAGTGCTCCCCCTGCACTCCACCTTCATTATTTACTCCTGAAATCTCCTCACCCTCCCTGTGGCCCCACCGTCCACCCGGATATCCGCTATAAACCCTTGCATTATCTCTAAGATGTCAGTTCTTCAATTTTCCTTATTCATTGTCCAGATGTCTCATGCCTATGAGGCGATTGAAAATGCTCCTTGGTCTTCAAAGTGACATCTCTGCCTTTTAACACTTCAGAGAGGTCTTTTGCAGCAGATTCCTCCAGTGCTGTATGTCAAGTGAATACGCCTTCAGTGGGTATTGATTGTGGGCCCACAAAATTTAAATCTTGACAACCTCAGTCTGTCTTTTTTTTCTTGGAAACATTTTTTTTTAAAGATCAACTTATTGGGGACTCTTAACAGCGCTTATAACAATCCATACATCAGTTGTATCAAGTATATTTGTACATAATGTTGCCATCATTATTTTCTATAAACAATTACTTGGTACTTGAGTCGTTTGTATTAGCTCTTCTTTTTTTCCCACCCTCCCACCCTGTGACCCCTTGATACATTTTATACTGACCATTGTCTTCCGTCATGATTTCTGTTGTTCATCCCCCGAGGGGGATTGTCTGTCCATCATTTAGGTTGGTTCCCCTTCTGCCCCTTCACTCCCCACCTTCCTCCTGGTATGACTACTCCCATTTTTGTTCCTGAGGTGTTATCTAACCTGTGTTTTCATCCCATATGTTATAGGTAGGTTTGCTGTGCCAACATGACCAGTGAACACATGTGAGATTAATTGAAGGGCACAGATATAAATGGCTCAGGGAGGCTCACCTCTCTCTTGCTCTTGGATCTTCAGACCAGCCAGCTGCCTTCCTTGTCCTATACCTCAATTTCCAAGCGACACTACCCGTGGGACATCTAATCTGTGGACTGTGTTGCTGTGAGTTGAGGTTCCTTCAAGCCCTGCTTCACCACGCTCCTGGGATATACATACATCTCTTGAGCTGGGGACTATCAGACCCTGTCATCTGGCTGACTGTTGGTGACCTGCCTTAGTGTTTGCTGCCTGTGACTGGTAGCCTGAATTGCTCTACAGAGGACTGCCCGGTAACACTCAAGACTCCAAGGACTGCCAGTGCACTAGCTGGCTCGCGCAAGTGAGTTGCACGGAGCCATTCATACTGCTTTATAGCTTAGTTAACTTTATTTCATATGTTAGATAGCTTTCTGTCTATATAAATATTTATAAAATTATTAGTTTCTCTAGAGAACCCTGTCCAGCACACCATGTCATGATGTTGGATCATGACTGGCTGTGAAGGGTTTTGTTCTCCTTATGTTTAGGTGTAATCCATGCATCTCCATCAGCCAGTCTTTTAAGCTCGTAACTTTCAACAAGCAACTTAAATCATCCGTATATCCCAAGTTGCTAATGCGCCCTCCTCCAGTCCTGACACACCACTTCATATAGTTTTATTGGTTCAACACACAGATTGAATGAACAACAGGGTTTGAGAAAGTTTGTAGAAAATACCCATTCTCTCTAGAGTCTATTTTTCCATGAACTTCTTGAAGCCTCTTCATATGGTAAAAAGTATACAGGTTAGATAGACACCTTTCCTGATTTTAAGCCATGCCATCAGCATGCCCATGTATTTGAACATCTGCCTCTGGGTCTATGCATGGTTCTGTCTCAGCACATCAAAGTGTTCTGACATCCCCATTCTCTGCAGTGATTCATAATTTATTGTGATCTACACAGTTCAGTGTCTTTGCACACGGTTGAAGCACAGATAAGCATCTTTCTGGTATTCTGTTTTCAGCCAAGATCCTGCTCTGTCATAAGTGATAGGCCTCGACCCACTTCCTCTGCTGAGTCTGCTGAATTCCTGGTGCTGCTCTGCCACGACGCTTTCACCTTTGTGCTTGGCCCAGAAGCAATGCAGCCATTTAAATTTCTCTTCACCAAAATTTTAGGTGGTGATTCTTTGGTATAGGCATGAAGATGGATTTTTTTTCTAGTATGTCAGCCTGGTAGCTTCTTGGCACAGAGGCTCCAGCGCTGCATTGCATTGTTGAAATACTTTTAATACTGTTTAAGTGTTTATAGTTGCTGATGACGTGGATCTTTCCTAGCAGTAAAAGTAGTCATTTTCTTAGCAGTCATTTTCATTCTTTAAGAAAAATTGCTATATTGCTCTTGATACTATAAATCCAAGCTGAAATCACTCTATTCTAGAATTTCAAAGCCCTTGACTGAGTATAGGTTCCATTTCACTTTTGACAACTTCCACATTTCCTTTATTCTTCATACATAGCATATTCCAATTACTCATGGATGTTTGCAGCTATGCCTTCTCATGTTGTGCCGTGCTAGGTTAGTAACAAGTAAAGTTCCTGAAAACTTTTGACCATGCACGTCATTAAAGTTGACTATATTTTGAAGAGGCAGCTCTTCCTTGGGCATATTTTGAGTCCCTTTCAACCTGCGGGGTTCATCTGTCCATCCCGGGTGATACTGCAGGTGTATGAAATACCATTGGTATACCTAGCAACATCACAGCAACACGTAAGCCACCGTGACACTGACAGGCAACTGGTGGTAAAGAATAAGTGAAATAATATTAAATAATTTCCAGGTCTGAAGCTAACTAGCATAACAGTGGTTTGGTTTTGTTTTTAATGTCATTTTTATTACTCTCTGAAATAAGAGAACAAATAAATTAATTGGCTAGTAAGTAAGATACTCTGTGATTATCATCTACCACCAATAAAGTTGGGTTTGTGTTAGATGAGACTGGTATAGTATAACATTAGTAGAATTACATTTTAGGACGCTATATTATAGACACTAGGATGTAGCTTATTGAACATAAGTAAAAGAATTTATAGTGACATGGTTTCTAACTTTTGCTTCATTGTACTGTTCCATGTACCCTCTCACATTAACAACTACCTTATCTGAGATTTCACATTCATGAGAGTTTAAAAAAAACTAAGCTGATTCCTCATGATTTAGAGCTGACAGTAATAAATGATACTGCACTTGGCAAGAATAATGCCTAGATATGATGAATATGGTTGTCAACTTGTCTAGATTATGGTTTTCAGTGATTTGGCAGTTGTTTGATGATGTAAGCTGGTAATTATGTAATGAGGTAATCATTACATTTTGAGTATCAATGTGCTCATCCTCCATTTTTGCAAAATTACCTGGTTTTGAGAATCTAACCGTGTCAATAACTGAGAAAATGGTACATATATAAAATACAGGATCTAAGAGTAGTGGTAGGCCTAATTGGCAACTGCCTCCATGTTGTTAGGATTTAAATTTAATAAAACCATTTTAAACAAAATTGGTTAATAGATATTACTTTAAATTTTCAAGTCTGATGAGATTGGCAATTTTTCTAGTAAGTAACTTAATTATCCATCTATTTGTTTGCCTATATGAACCTCTTTTCACCAGGGTTATACTTGTCTCAATGAAATTCATATAAAGGATTTTTCTTACTTTACAAAAAAGATCATAAAGTCTTTAGAATAAAAGGGGAAAACACTGATCCTGTATAATATTGTTAACTTTTAGACTGTGTATAACATGATTGTAGTTATTTTAATTGGAGAAAATTTTAGACTTCCCTATTTTACTTCTCATAATAAGGGAATGCTTTTTTAATAAGTTTTAATTTATTTAATTCATTAATTTTTAAAATCATTTTATTGGGGCTCATACAACTCTTACCACAATCCATTGTATGTCAAGCACATTTGTTGCCCTCATCATTCTCAAAACATTTGCTTTCTACTTAAGTCCTTGGTATCAGCTCATTTTTCCCCCTCCATTCCCACTCTCCCCTCCCTCATGAACCCTTATTAACTTATAAATTATTATTCTGTCATATCTTACGATGTCTCTCTTCACTCACTTTTGTGTTGCCTGTCACGTGTGAGGGGGCTATGTATAGATAGTTGTGATCAGTTTCCCCTTTCTCCCCCCACCTTTCTCTTCCTCTCCTGGAATGGCTATTCTCATTATTGGTCCGGAAGGGATTATCTGTCCTAGATTCCCTGTGTTGTGTGCTCTGGTCTAACCAGATTTGTAATGCAGGACTGGGATCATGATAATGGGGGAGAGGAAGCATTTAAGAACTAGAGGAGAGTTGTATGTTTTGTCATTTTTGGTTTTTTGTTTTTGGGGCATCACTGCTCTCTGGTGGTGGGTGTAGGAGGCCCAGCCTTGCTGCTGGAATTGAACCTCCAACCCAGTGGGCCGCAGTCCCGCGCACAACCACTACGCCACCGGGGCTCAGCCCCTGTTTTGTCATTTTTGTAGTGCACCCTGACTGGCTTGTCTCCTCCCTGAGACCTAGGGGGTGCCCCCAGTTGCCTCCAGATGAGCTTTGGGTCTCCACTTCACACTCCCTCTCATTCACAATGATAAGATATTTTGTTCTTTGATGCTTGATACCTGATCCCATCGACACCTCGTGATCACAAAGGTTGGTGTGCTTGTTCCATGTGGGCTTTGTTGCATCTCAGCTAGATAGCTTCTTGTTTATCTTCAAGCCTTGAAGACATCAGATGCTGTAACTTTTGATAGCCAGATACCATTGGCTTTCTTCACCAAATTTGCTTATGCACCCATTTTGTCTTCAGCGATCATGTTGGGAAGATGAGCATCATAGAATGCCAGATTAATAGAACAAAGTGTTCTTGCATTGAGGGAGTACATGAATAGAGACCCTCTGTGTATCTGCTACCTTAATCCTAAACCTACAACTATATATATAGATAAATATTTCCCCATCATCATATATAAATATGTGTACACATATATTTACACACATGCGTGTATTTGGACCTCTATAAATGCCCTTAGCCTCCTAGTTCTGTACTCTATTAACTTTTTTTTTTTTTTTTTTTTTTTTGCGTAAGAACATTTTATTGAGTACCTATTACCCTCCAAGGAGTCCCTGGATTGCACAAGTGGTTCAGCGCAGGAGTCTGAAAGGTTTGGCCTAAGTCCTAGCCATGCAATTCTTCACCGAAACGCATGGGGTCGCAATGAGCCTGGAGTAGAGACCACAATGAGCTGCCAATCATTTTATTTCATTCTCAGAACATCTGAGACTGAAGCTGGGCACTCGTTTCCATTTAAAAAACTAATAAAGAAAAAAAAAAAACTAATAAAGACTGGTCGCCCTGGTGGAAACTTTTCAGGCCATAGGGATGATCATTAGAGCTGGGCGGGGAGGTCAAGCTCAGCTGTTCAAAGAAGCGGGAGGAAGGGAACGTGCGCCCCTAAGGGAGTGAGGATCCGATGCGGGCAAGGGCAAGTTCAAGCAAGGCAAAGCTGACCTGGGTCTTGGCTTGTGTGCTGTGGCTATCAGTTTGTTCTCTGCCCAAGGGTCCTGGCCCCGGGGTCTCAGGCCAGATTCTCCTCTTCGCCAGCACGCTGGGCAGTCAGGGTGGTACGGGCCCTTGCAGCCCGGGCTTGGGCCCCAAGGTAAAGGGTTTGGCGCCGGGCCCAATGGAGGGTGCCAGTGGCTCAGACTTGGGACGGGCGCCTAGGCTCCCGCAGACCAGGATCCAGCTGCGGGTCCTTCCAGTTGCGCTCGGGCCCGCGCATTCTGGAGCGGTGGACGCCAAGGACACCCTTCTTTCGGGCCCAGCAGCGATAGGCGGTGGGCCAACGGGCCTCCCACTGTGGCCGCAGCCGCCAGCAGGAGGCGCTGCAGGAAGTCGCCGAGACTTACCCAGCGGCGGGTCCGCGCTGTCTAGCCGCTGGAACTGCATGTCCAACTCGGCCAGTGTAATGTCGCGCGTTGGGTAATGAGCGCGTCGGGAAGGACATGCACGGTATTGGTCCCACCAACAGTGCACCACCAGGGTCATGTAGAAGCCCAGGATGAAGGAGACGGAGATGAGGCTGGCGTAGTAGTCACGGTAAAAGACGAGTTTCTTAAAGTAGCGCTTCTCTTCGTTAGCAGGAAGCAGTAGGTACCACTCAGCCCAGGTAGAGGCCCAGGAAGCCAAGCAGTTCTCGCCACAGCAGCTTGTAGATGCTCCGGAGGCAGCAGCAGGAGCTGCAAGAAACCACCTTAACATGTGTTGGCCTTGCACATTACCTTGCCGATGAACGGAGGGGGGCTGAGATAAGGGTGACTCTCTTTCATTTTACTCTCCTCTTGCCCCATTATCGTGCTCACCCTTCATTTGAGCTTCAGTCATTCCTCTCGGTTACATTCATTGCCCTTGATCAAGCCCTACCAGGCCTCGACCTACATCCTCACCGTCAATTTTAGATCACTTGTTCTCTGGTCCTTGGGTTTGTTAGCACCATTTCCTTTCCTCCCCCTCCCCTTTTCCCATGTTCCCCTGAAACGAACGATTCTGTTGTTTTCTCGACCAGATTGTTTATCCCGCCTATCTTATCTAGATAGACTTGCAGCTATAGTCATATTCACAGAAAACAGGACAGAGCAAAACAAAGCAACAAAAGAAAACACAACAAAAACCAAGGACAAAAAAAAGAAAAACTTATAACTACTTCCAGTCTGTTTGTTGACCTTTAGGGGTATTTTTCAGTCAGGTCTGATTGGGTGTCACGCCCTGGCCCCAAAGTCTATTTTTGATATTCCCTGAGGACGTCATTGTTCTGCTCCCTTGCTGTTCTGTTGCGCACTCTTTGAGTGTTTTGCCTCAGTGTGGCTCAGTTCGGGAGCAATTCCTGCACTGTGTCTCCAGTGTTGTCTCCCATAGCACTATGGGTCAGTAAGGGGCTGATCTGAGCAGGAATATCGTCCTCAAGGCTTGGTGGGCCAGGGTGTGTTTTACTCTCTCTTCCTCCCTCTTCATTTGCTCCCATGTGCTCTGATCAGACATGCCCCTCTCCCTGAGCTGTAGCTTCAGTGCTGTCCTTGGAAGTAAATTCTTTGAGCAGGAGAGCCATCAATGTAGTTGGGATTGGGTCGGCCTCTTAGACTTCTCTGTTGTTTCCTGCTTCATGCTGGTATGTTGCATTCATGTCTTGGAGCACCAGGTTGGAGTCTGATCCCTCTGTTGTAATTTTTTTTTAAAGAAAGTTAATAACTTATTATATTTTCATTTCATAGAATGCATTATTCCCTTTGATTCAGGAACATTCTATTTTTTTGTTACTTGATTTAATTTTTTCCTCCCAGAGCTTACAATTTCCTGGAGGTGGGCTTAGTGGTAGAATTTCTGGTAGCGAGTACAGGCCCCTGGGACACTGAACTTGGACTCACAGCGTCAGGGGTTAGCTACGAGCCGGGAAGTGATACTGGATGAGAATGTCTCTGATTTCCTTCTTAGAAGCCTCGTCCACATATTTCTGATAATACGCAACCAAGGCTTTGGAGATGGACTGGTGGATACTTGATTTAATTTTTTTTTTTTGCATCACTACCCTCTGGTGGTCGTGGGAGCTACCCAGCCTTGCTCCTGGAGAGCTGCTGCTGGATTTGAACCCCCAAACCTGTGGGCCACAGTCCCGCACTCAACCACTATGGGTCTCAGCCCACTTGATTTAATTTTTAAAGAATTATTTAAACATCTATAAAATTTAAGCACCTGTAAAAGTAGTGTTAGAATAATCAAAACTCCAAGAAATTAAAATATAAGTTTATTCTGAGCAGTTGTGTTACATTAATATAGGGGGGGCCATTTCCAATTCTTTAAATAAATAAAACAAAAGGAAGTAGCTTGAGGTAAGTACCATGTTTTTTGGACCATAAGACACACCCAGTTTTTAAAGCAGGAAAACATGAAAAAATATTTTGAACTAAATAATACCAGTATACTAAAATGTTCTGGAGTACCACACCTTTGGACCATAAGACACACCCTTGTTTCCCTCCCCCCTCCCATTTTTGGGAGGGGGAAAAGTGCATCTTATGGTCCAAAAAATATGGTGACCTAGTTACATGAGGAGGAAGAAGAATGAGAAACCACTATTGGCTCATCTTAATATGATTGACCGAATCCTATCTTCCTATTTATTGATATCTTTGAAGTTAAAAGGAATAAGTAGTCATGTACCAAGCCATTTGGTTAGTGTTCAATCATTTCAAGAGTGAGTATATGATCAAGAGCTAATGATAATGAAGAAAAAGGTTTCGGTGAAGTTATTAGCGAAAAAATAAGGTTCCAGAATTAATAGGTTATCAATTAAAATATTTCCACAAGCTGATGACTACTTGGCCAACCAACTGGAAATGATTCATATCTGTGCACTTTCCAAAGATGGCTCCACAGAATATGGAGATTAAATGACAAGGTTACGTTCAAGTAAAATTTGCTAAGGATATGTCAACAACGAGTTAGCAACTCAATGGGAGGAAGATGGGTTTCTGTAAAGAATTGCATCCTTGGAAACTATAGGGACACTATAAGTCAAATCAACTTGATGGCAATAGGTTTGGATTCTTTAGAAAAACAAAATGAAAACCTTTATTCAATTCAAAATGAAATTGTCAAATTAAGTCTGAAGGCATTCATGTTTCTAATGTTCACTCCACGCAATCCTGGCTGTTTCTCAGGTTGCGTTACAAAGATTTGTTGATGTGGCTGTGCAGCACAGGTATCAGCTATCACATCTTGTATCTGCTTGACCATAGTGGAAAGACCTTCTGGGAAAAGAATATTTCCTTTCTGAATAAGCTTACAGGAACTGCAGTTAGAAAAGGCTGCTTTTAAAATTCAACATGGATTCTAGATTCGTGTCAGGATGTAAAAATGGAGTTAAAATTCAGCTTTTCGACGTAACTATGCAAATGCACCAAGTGCCTTTAAGTTGAAGCTCTTAGACTGCCAAAGGGAGGGACCTTTCTGGTCAGGGTCAAGGTGGGTCCGGCTGGTAGATGGTGTAGTTAGGTAATATAACACTTATAAAGTACTAGGATCTCTTGAACTGAATTATCTTGAAGTCTCAGGACAATCCTAGGAAGATTTGTTTTTAATTTTCCCATTTACCAGGAGGAAAGGAGCACGGTGGCTCAGAGCTGAAAGGTTGGCAGTTCAAACCCACCAGCCACATCTTGGGAGAAAGATGTAGTTGCCCGCTTCTATAAAAATTACATACTCGGGCTGAGCCCCGGTGACGTAGTGGTTGTGCGCGGGACTGCGACCCACTGGGACGGAGGTTCCATTCCAGCTCCACAGGAGCAAAGGCTGGGCCTCCTACTCCCACCACCAGAGGGCAGTGATGCCAAAAAGACTTTTTAAAAAATTACATACTCAAAAGTACTTTTAGAATTCGAGTCTGCCCTCTAGGGTCACCATGAGTCAGAACTGGCTTAACCACATGGATGCGTTTCTTTTTTTTACTCACCACCCTGCTTCAATTACCAGCCTTCTGTTGTTGTATGGTACTCTATTTCAGAGTTGTTTCTATTTGAAGTTGCTTCTGTATCTTGTTTCTGTAATGATGATAGATAACCAGAGCCCAGCTTTATTTCAGGAAGTGGAGCGAGAAATCTCCTTCAGAACCGAATGTGGACTGTACTACTCCTACTACAAGCAAATGCTGGAGGCGCCAACCCTCAAGCAAGGTAATGGCACTAATAGCTCCACGTGGGGCCTCTGGGTTCTTTCCAGTATTTCAGACAAGACAGTATACAAAACTTGGGTTGTTTTGTTTTGGGAACTTGTATATTTTTTCCTTGTGACCATCTAATTGGTTTATGAAAATACTATGCTCTGGGCTGAGCCCCGGTGGCATAGTGGTTGTGCGCGGGACTGCGACCCACTGGGATGGAGGTTCAATTCCAGCTCCACGGAGCAAAAGCTGGGCCTCCTACTGCCACCACCAGAGGGCATATGTACATGTATATACACACACATATAAATTAAACGCATAGCTTTGAGAAAAAAGTCCATTTGAGGAGGGTACCCCCTTTTAAGCTTTATATAATGCTCCCCTCTTTGCCTCCCAGCTTGGCTCCATCCCCCCAAAAGGCTGTATTTCCCATTAATTGGTTGTTAGATCCAGGCTTGCTCAAATTCTGGATTCATATAAATATACGTTCAGGCCTCAAAAAATTCACGGGAAATATTCATTATTTAATTTTCCCACACACTTATTGAAACTCCCTCATATAATGTGTGGCTCTCTCTTTCTGGGTTAAGATAAACTAATCCACATTTTCTTTGCAAATGCTTTCAACGTGATGATATGGCACAATCCCTGATGGTTATCTAGAACTATTAGCTCCATAGTAGAACCCACTTGGCAGCGAGTCCGTTCTAGCTTACAGTCTTACAGAGCCCTATATGGAGTTTGTGAAGTATAAGTCCTCGTGGGAGCAGATAACCTTATCTTTCTCCAAAGGTGTGGTGTGTGTCATCCTTGGCACTTGCTGCCCAATTCCTACCCACAATGTCTGTAAGGACCGACAAATAGTGGGATTTTATTTCATTTCCTTCCGTAAGTAGTAGATGGAATTTAGCCCAATGTAGTGTTTTCTCATCTACTAGTGGGTAGCCTATAAGTTTAGTTCATTAAGGAAATGCAAGATAGACAGTACTTCAGTCCTTCACATTCATTCCATTGAATTCGATTCAAGTTTTTCTCTTTGGCCATGGGCTCACCTCAGGGTGAATTCCACAAATCCATGATGAATATAGCTATTTCTGTTTAAAGGTAAGATGACATGGTTTTTACTTGTTTACAGTTGCAGCTCATTCTTCGTAACTTGAGAGCTTTGATTCCTACTGTCTTGTCTTTGGCAGGACTCTAGTGACCTTTGAAAATGTCCTTGGTTTGGTGCATGAGAAGATGTTGCAGGCCCATTGATGTATTTCTTTTTTTGTTATTATTAAAAGATAATTTTATTGGGGGTTCTGACAGCTCCTATAACAATCCATACATCAATTGTAGCCAGCATATTTTGTTTTTTAAAAATTGGTGGCTTGTACAACTCCCACCACTATCCAAAAATACATCCATTGTGTCAAGCACATTTGTTGCCATTATCATTCTCAAAACATTTGCCTTCTACTTGAGCCCTTGGTATCAGCTCCTCACTTTGTGTCCTCCTTACCTACTTCCCCCCTCCCTCATGAACTATCAATAATTTTTAAGTTACTATCATTCTGTCATATCTTACTCCTGTCCGATTCTCCTTTCACCCACCTTTCTTTCACCCACCCCCAGGGAGGAGGTTATATGTAGATCCCTGTCATCAGTTTCCCCTTTCTAGTCTACCCTCCCTTCATCCTCCTGGCATCACCACTATCAACACTGGGCCTGAAGGTATCGTCTATCCTGGATTCCCTATATTTCCAGCTTCTATCTGTGCCAGTGTATATCCTCTGGTCTAGCCAGATTTATAGGGTAAAATTGGGATCATGATAGTGAGGGGAGGGTGGTAGAGGAAGCATTTAGGAATGAGAGGAAAGTTGTATGTTTAATCATTGCTACACTGCATCCTGACTGCCTGTATTTAGACCTCTATAAGTTCTTTCTAGTTTCGACCCCTCCTAGTTCTTTCCTCTATTTTCTTTTACTTTCCTTTTGTCCCATTATCAAGTACAGCCTTCATTTAGGTTTCAGTAATTCCCCTTGGTTACAATGCTCTTTATCAAGTGCTAGCAGGCCTCTTACACCCTCCTTGCCACCGATTTGGATCACTTGCAGCTCCCTTGTCCCTGGGTTAGTTAACACCACTTCCTTTCCTCCATGTCCCCCTCCCATGTTCCCGTGGAACATGGTTCCATTGTTTTCTCCTCCAGATTGTTATCCAACCTACTTATCTAGGTAGACCTGCAGAGTCTACAGAGCAAAAACAAAAACAAGACAGAGCATAACAAAGCAAGAAAAGAAAACAACAACAAACCAATGACCCAAAAAAAGCCTATAAATAGTTCAAGGACGGCTTTTTGGTCTGTAGGAATGTTTTCCGGTTGAGTCTAATGGGCTCCCATGTCCTGGTCCCAAAGTCAGTTTTTGGTACTCCCTCAGGACTTCCTTGTTCTGACCCCCTTGCTGTTCTGTTGTGCTCCCTTAGTGTTTTGCCTCAGTGTGGTGGAGTCAGTGAGGGATAGTGTGTCTCAGTGGAGCCGGCCAGATGGTCCTTTCTATGCATTGACTGCTCTGAGCGGGCATATTATCCTTAAGGCTTGGTGGGCCAAAATGTGCTCTCTCTTCCTTCCCCTTCATTTGCTCCTGTGCTGCGCTCTAATCAGACATGTCCCTCTCCCTGACCTGTAGCTTCAGTACTGTCTTCTGAGGTAAATTCTTCTGGCGGGAGGGATTGGGGCTGGCCCCTCAGCCCTCTCTCTCTCTGTTGGTTCCCTGCTTCATGCCGCTATTGATGTATTTCTTACCCCTGACTTGGAATCAGCCATTTCTCCATGGTGCCCTATTTCATTGTAGAGACCACAGTCTGGGTATTAAAACATTTAATAAGAATTTTTGAAAAACAATTTCCACAGAGTTGAATCTGACTCATGGTCATCCCTTGTGTAGAACTAAGCTCCAAAGACTAAGTTTTTTTTTGGGGGGGGGGGGCATCACTGCTCTCTGGTGGTGGGAGTAGGAGACCAAGCCTTGCTCCTAGAGAGCTGCTGCTGGATTTGAACCTCCAACCCAGTGGGCTGCAGTCCCACGCACAACCACTGTGCCACCAGGGCTCAGCCCAGACTAGATTTTTTAAAGAATTAGGATCTCCAGGTCTTTCTTCCTGGGCACCTCTGATATATCTAACCTCCAGGTTCCTTGTAAGCAGCCAAACTTATTACCCATTTGTATCATCCAAGGGCAGTTTTGGAACTAAAAACACTTGTTTTCAGGCCTTTTAAAGTGGTCCCAAGGAGGAAAGACTTAGAGTTTTTTCCCCAAGAGAAAATACATTATGAATATAGCTATTTTCCATTTAAAGTTAGGATACGGGGGCTGAGCCCCCGGTGGCATAGTGGTTGTGCGTGGGACTGTGGCCCACTGGGATGGAGGTTCAATTCCAGCAGTGGGGCTGGGCCTCCTACTCCCACCACCAGAGAGCAGTGATGCCCGAAAAAATAGAATAAATAAAGTTAGGATAGGATGTTTTTAATGTTTTTGTTCTGTATTTGTATCTTTTTTTTTAAACCTTGATTCTTATTGATATTAGCATGAACACTTGTTTCCTGTGGGATATGGAATATAGCACTGAGAATGCTGCTAAGCACATAATGCTGAAACAGCTGAGGTTGCCCTTAGGTTCTTCTGATACTCCCTCAGCAATGGGCAGCCACTCGGGTTTTTATGTGGCAAAATCATCAGGTTTATTTTCCTTTTGGCTTTTAGGAATTAGTTTGATGTTTTAAAATTCTTTTAACAAACATTCTAAAGTTTATTTTCTCTCTAAAAAATCATTTTAGTGGGGACTCATCCAACTCTTATCATGATCAGTACATCAGTTGTATGCAGTCCACATTTGCACAATTGTTGCCATCATCATTTTTGAAAATCCTCCTTCCACTTAGGCCCCCGGTATCAGCTTCCCATATTCCCCCTCCAGCCACACTCCCTCTCCCCCATGAAGCCTTAATAATTCACAAATTGTTACTACTTTTTCATATCATGCTCTGTCCGATGTGTCCCTTAATCCTCTTCCCTGTTGTCCGTACCCCAGGGAGGTTATATGTAGATCCCTGCAATTAATTTCCCTTTCTATTCCACCTTCCCTTCACCTTCCCTATGACCACTCTCACCAGAGAGTCCTGAAGGGATCACCTGTCCTGAATTCCCCATGTTTCTGGCTCCTTTCAATATCAGGGTACATCCTCTGATCTAGCTGGATTTATAAGGCAGAGTTGGATCATGATAGTGGGGGATAGGGGAGAAAGCATTTAGGAACTAGAGGAAAGTTGTATGTTTCATCATTCCAACACTATGCCCTGACTGGTTTGTCTCCTCTCGGAGACCCTTCTGTAAGGGGATGGCCAATTGCCTACAGATGGGACTTGGGTTCCTGCTCCGCATTGACAGTTATTTGATTATTTGTTGTTTGATGCTGGATATCTGATCAGTGAGGGAATTAGGACCAACCTAAGAACTTCGGCACAGGGACTATATAGGCTATCAGAAATAGGGAAGGACACAAACACAGAGGAGACACAAATTGGCAAGTGGGATATACTGAAGTTAAAACACCTGTGTATACCGAAAGAATTTACCAAGAGAGTAAATAAGAGAGCCCACAAACTGGGAAAACATCTTTAGCAATGATACATCAGACAGAGTCCTTACTACTAAAATCTATAATATGCTGCTAGCTGCCAAAAAGCAAAAAACTAATTGCCCATTGAGAAGGTGGGCAAAGAACCTGAACAGAAGTTTCACAGAAGCAGAAATCTGAAGGGCCAATAAACATATGAGATAACGTTCCCTATCTTTAACCATAAGAGAAATACAAATTAAAACAACAATGACATACCACCTAACCCTCTCAAAGATAGCCCAATTAAAAAAATCAGAAAGCAGCAAGTGTTGGAGGGACTATGGGGAGACAGGAATTCTCATCCACTGCTGGTGGACCGTAGGTATGTATAGCCATTATGGAAATCGATTTGGCAATATCTTAAACATACGGAAATTGAGCTACCAGATGATCCAGCAATCCTCCTACTGGGCATATACCCAGAAAAGGCAAGAGACAAACCACAGCCAGACACCTGTGCTCCAATGTTCATCGCAGCACAGTTCACAATCACAAAGAGTTGGAAACAACCCAAATTTCCATCAACTGATCACAATTCTTTATACATTTTCATTGCCCCATGTTTACATAAAAAACTGCATTATATATACACTATGCTTTCTATTACTTAACAAGAATATTGTGCTTTCACTTAACAAAAATCTTAGATTTAAAAATAATCCTTATCCTTGTTTGCAAGTGGATGATGCTCCTTTGAAAGGGTAACCATAGTTTATTCATGTCATCTGCTCGTGTCAGGCATTTGGGTCATTTCTAATCTCTTAGTACTATAATGTGAAGGCCCTTGTGCCCACGCAGTCTGTGTTTACATGAGTCTCATGTTGGCATGATTACTGGACATGGGTTTGCCAGGGCTAAGGACAAATGTATGTGTCCTTGGTGGGTGTTCCCACGCCTCTCCCAGTGCAGTCTAGAAGAGTGCTTCCTCCTGACAGCCTCCCTCGCAGAGCCTGTAGGCAGACTTCTGCCTGGTGATGGGTGAGAAGCGATGTCACAGTGTAGTTATCTAATTGTGTGTGTGTGTGTGTGTGTGTACACGTGGGGGGCAAAGGCGCATTTTTTGCCAGTTCAACATTTTTCAATATCGTGATCCCAGTTGCATTCTTGTGCTGTGCAGGCACCATCAGTGTAGTGGAATCTGTGCTCCTCTGGATGGGAGCCAGCCCAAGTGTTTTTCTATATGTGTAAGTACTGTTTGCATGTTTTTCTCTGTGCACTGTCTCCTCATACCTGTTGTCATTAATCAACTCACTGGCGGTAGCAGTTGGCAGCAAAGTTCCCGTGAGTTTCTTAAACAGGTTTATTTCTTGTTCTCATTGCTTGTCTGCTGTGGGCCGGCATGTGGTTTGTCATCAGTCTTTACCCATCTCTGCTTGTCTCCCCTCATCCCAGTCTCATTTGGCTCTTTTTATAAAGCACACCCTCCACTGATCCTCTCTCATTAACATAACAATAAACTCATTCCCAAGAGGGATTACAACAGGCAAAGAGGGTTAACATTTACAACACTTATTTTGTGGAACACAATTTAATCCCTAACTCTTAGGCTGGCAAGAATATTTGACAATGCCCATCAAAGGCGTGATTAGCTCAATGATAAGCACTGCCATAGAGTGGATCCTAATTTATAATCACCTGAGAGGACAGGATTGTGCCCCAAGATTCCCAGCCTGCTCCTTCTCCATCGGCGTGGCAGTGAGTGCCATAGCACCCGCTTACACTTACAGTGACCCTGTGTGCAGCAGAATGAAACGCTCCCTGCTGTTGCAGCCGCTCCATCTCATCAAGGTCTTCCTCTTTTCCACTGCCCTTTTCCTTTATGAAGCAGGACATCTTTTTCTAGGGTTTGGTCTCTTGTTAGCATGTCCAAGGTTTGTGAAATGAAGAATGCTTCAAATGAATGCTTCTAAGGAGCATTCTGGCTGTGCTTCTTCCAAGACAGGTCTGTCTGTTCTTTTGGCAATCAATGGTACATTCATTATTCTTCTCCAACATCAGTGTTGTTCACCAGCATAATTCACGGCATTAACTTTTCTGTTTTGGTCTAGGAAGTATCCCGACAAAATAGAAGTTATTCACTAACTTTGACTTTAATCTGGGGGGATTGAAAACACCATAGTTTGAATCAGGCACACTTGTGTCCTCCAAGTGACAGCCTTGCTCTTTGACCCTGTAAAGAGGTCTTGTGCTACAGTTTTACCCATGCCATGTGTCATCTGACTTCTTGACTGCTGCCTTCCATGAGCTTGTGGATCCAAGCAGGAGGAGATCCTTGACAGCTTCACCCTTCTCTGTTTATCATGATGCTGCCTGTTGGTCCAGTTTGAGGATTTGTGTTTTCTTTACATTTAGTCATGAGTGTAGAACTATGTTGTTTGCTCTTATTGTCACTATCAAGCACAAGTCTCTGAAACATGCTAAAGAAACTATGAGTAATTTTGAATGAATATGAGTGATTGTAACTAAAATTATAAATGTGTTTTCCTCATTTCCCATCAATCATAGGTTTACATGGCTTGATATATGATAATAAAACTGAATCAATGAGGACAATTAACCTCCTTGAACGAATGAATATTTACCAAGAAGTTTTTCTCAGTATTTTATATAGAATCCTACCCATACAGGTATGTTGTGTTTTGTGATATTGAATTGAATTTTAGCTAGATGAAAGTCAAAATCTACTTGTTTTAATTGAAAGTTTCAGCTGACGTGGTATGAAATTTGTCATATCCTAATTTTCCACATATGTATTATGACCTTTCCTTTTTGCTTTTTTATTCGTTCACAAGTGACTTATAGCATAATGTCTGTGTATGGTCTAGAAGTCCATAAACATTCTCATCTGGAAATTTGTTATCACTCTTGAATGGATCTCTGATATATTTTAAATTTGGGGAAATGAAAAGAGCCAACCACAATGTCTACTTCATATGCAAATGAGGTAAAATTAGACCAAATTAGATGTAAAATGTGCGTGGAGTCAGAAATGGAGCCCGGCCCCTCGGTGGCTTCTGCCCTTCTGCTCTTGGCGGTAGGAAGGAAAGCTGCTGGCCTGGCTCGTGGTGAGGGAGGTAACCTGGACTTAGTGCGCAGAATTAACAGCAGCCTTCCGGATCATGCATTTTCTACACTGGGCTACTTGAATGGTGATGGACCCATTATGGCTTCTTTAACAAGCATTTTATTATTGTTCTCTTTTACAGAAGTATTTAGAGCCGATTTATTTTTATATTTATACCTTATTTGGGCTCCAGGCGATCTATGTCACAGCCCTTTATGCAACCAGCTGGCTCCTTAGTGGCACCTGGCTCTCGGGGCTGTTAGCAGCTTTCTGGTATGTTACGAACAGGTGAGTTAAAAGTCATATACTGCCCTCCCTCCCCACAATGTAAGTGAGAATGAAGGCACTTCATTTCCTCCAATTCAGAGAACTTACTGAGCCACATTTGCTTGGAAGGGAACAAACACTTTTCTCTTTGCTTATCACATTTGTATTTCTTTTTCTTACTTAGTGTGAAAGTCTTGCTTATTTATATTTTCATGTAATTAGTAGGATATTTAATTATAAGTCAAGAGACTCATCCATAATATTCCCAATTCTGTTACCAATTTTCTAAATAATCGCTATTTCTTTAGCCACATAAGCTCATTTTTTAAAGAAGTCTTATAATGGCTTCACTATTAACCTTAATCAGGTTGTGTGAGACAAAATTAGCAAAGCACAAAGGATCATACGAATGCCAAGAAGATCTAATATCACCTACTTAATATCTATTATTAATTTCCAAATATTAGAGTCTTATGAAATAGTATCCTACTAAACATGTGCATTGTCACCTGACTGCAGTTGTAGCATCTGTATTCCTGAAATAAGGGACCCATAACTTTCTGCCACACGTTTTTTGTGTGTGAATAGGGCGAATGCTTATAAGGCTAATCAGTTTTCCATTCAACAGTTCATACAGATAGTTTCATGTCATTGTTTGCAATCCTAATGATGTAGCAGCCCAAGCCCCACTTCCCGCTCTGTTTCCCATTTCTAGGCCTCCTTCCCCTGGGTAAATGCTGCCCTCGTGATCTCAAGTGGGTGGTTATGTTGAGGAGTGCATCCCTCATTGATGTTATTCTTCCCCAATACACCCACCTTTCGTTTAGCTGAACATTGCTCCGGGGGGTATGTTCATTTCCAGACCTTCTGGGTAACAGAAACTCAGGATAGGTCTGACAACTTACATACTAGCGCTAACTCTAATTTTATTTTGTAATCCTAAACAATTACTTTTTGTTGCTATTTTGATACACATTTATTAATATAAAGAATTTTGGGGATGTTCTCTATGTGTTATTATTTTAACAACACTTTGTTTAAAGTATCATTCTCATTTTAGCGATGTGGAAATTGAGGTTGAAAATGTTAAGTCGTCTGTGTAAGTTCAGAGTTGAGCCTTGGTTAGAATTCTGACATGTGATGTGAAACCACTATGGTAACCTGGCTCTTAACATCTCACTGCAGCATCTCATATTATCTCTGCTAAGAAGCCACATGCACTGTTGCTATTAGGAGTACGTAAAAAGTGTTTCACATGTGCAGTGTTAGTTCTTGTTATTGGGCATACACACTGACTTTTCTGGAGTTCATATTTTAGAGAGGCCATCTTTTTCCCAATGATTTTATTGGCGGCTCTTACAGCTCTTATAACATTCCATACATCATTTGTATCAAGCACACTTGTATACATGTTGTCATCTCCATTTCCAAATATTTTCCACATGAGCCCTTGGTATAAGCTCCTCTTTCCTTCTCCTTTTTTTTTTTTTTAATAAATCATTAGATTGGGGGCTCATACAACTCCCATCACGATCAATACATATGTCACTTGTATGCAGACCACATTTGCACACTAGTTGCCATTAGAGAGGCAATTTTTAAGAAGTCATTACCACTATTGAATTCAAGACAAGCGTACAGCACTGAAAAAGATGGAGAGTGTAAAGCATTGTCTCTTGGCACTGGTGAAGTTAAAAATTAAGCTAGGTGATGTGGTCTAATGCTTTCATGTTGTGTGTAGGTTGAAATCAGACTAACATGGACTTGAAGCCCAACTCTACCACCTAGCCCTAGACAGGTACATACATTTTCTCAAGGTCAAGCTTATGTAGCTGACTTGATGATGACAACAACAATTAGTATTACTGAAAGCCACTGGACTCAAATTCTGGACTTGGTGAAATCTACTTTTCATTTTTAGAGCTTTTTTGAGGAGATGATTGTAAACATTATGACTTGGGCCAATTGTGGTTTCTTTTGTGCAGA
Organism: Nesogale talazaci; assembly: GCA_004026705.1. NCBI lineage: Eukaryota > Metazoa > Chordata > Mammalia > Afrosoricida > Tenrecidae > Nesogale > Nesogale talazaci. Next base: position 37,958 of record PVJH01007827.1, read on the forward strand.
ATAGATACCACAAGAGTGGAATTCACCGTTCCATTGAGGGAAAATTGGGCACTGCCATTCTTTGCAATTCAGATAGCAGCAATTACATATTTCTTGAGACCAAAATTACAGCCTCTTTCTGAAGTAAGTAAATACCTGTATATTTTTTAATTTTATTGAATTCACTTCAGGAAATGTGATATGTATATAGTGCCCCAGTGGGTATGACTAATTCTTCCTTAACCAATTATTTAACTGAAGTTAAATCTGATATTCTGTTTAATAAAAGTTATTTTTGTATGCCAGTATGAGTACATAATTGGGTATTTTGAAAGAGAAGGAATATAACAAAATATCAGCTCTTCATTGGGAATTGATTTTTTCTTAGTATATACCATATATCCTACTGTATCAGCCAAGTTTTCCAGCACAATTTTTATGCAGATTAACTGAAGTTAAAGAAAAAGCTTCCTTTTTCTGAGCTTTTTCCTACTTTGCAAAGAAGTTGTTTTCATTTTTGATGCTAAAAATGTTCTCTCCACAATCTATCCCTAAAGAGTTGCAGCAAACCCACACACACATTTTGTGCAAAACTGTCAGGATTTTTAAGCCATTGCTCTTGGGCTGTGATTTGGTACATTATCACCTCCCTAATAATGTGGAATACACATACCGTATGTGAATATTTATATACAGTGTGCCATTTTAGGGTATTTAGAGCTTAAGTAACAAGTGCAAGGGTTTTCAGAGCAGCAGATTATAGTTTTCCTGTTTGGTTTATAGAGATATTGGCTGCTCTTGAGAAAACTTGTCGGCAAGGCTTTTTATTATGAGAGACTTGTAAATTATGCAAGATTTTCTTTTTCCAGAGGCTGACACTTCTTGCCATCTTCATATCAACTCTTCTCTTTAGTCTGACATGGCAGTTTAATCAATTTATGATGCTGATGCAAGCATTGGTACTGTTCACTCTGGACTCCCTGGACATGCTGCCGGCACTGAAGGTAGGCTTTGCTTGCCTTTGGTTGTCGAAGTTTTCATCATTTTGTAACTTATTTTATAAAACAAGCTCATATGATGCATGCACTTAGTAACAAACTTGGTGCTGCTTATTTCACGCTGAATTTACGTGTGCTGTGGTCAGTTAAAGCTGAGTGATTTATGCAGCTTGACTTGACCTTCTTAACTTTAATTCTCTTCATTTTAATGTACAAGATGGAGCTATGTGGGATACGTATGCCTTGGTCAATTATCAGTTTTATAGAGATGACTTAGATTCACGAATATAAGATAAGCATTTGAAAATGGTAAGCCACACCTTACCATGCGTGGCTAATATATTTCAAGGGACTTAAAGTATATGAAACAAATTTTCTGTTGCACCTTATAAAATTTTCATAGCACCATTTAACCTACCTGGGATGTGAACCATCCTATGAGTCAGAGGTCACATAAAAAATAAAAAGAAGCTAATATTCTGTCTGCCAGTCAGTAATACTAATACTTCATAGCATCCTTTTTTCACCTACAGAGAAGTTTAAATGAATCGTGTACATTTAAAAAATTTGCTCCTAGTTAACTGTTTTAAAACAATTAAACTATTTCCTTTGTGTAGTGAGACCTTGTGGGGCACGAGTAGCCCAGAGGTAGAATCCCTGCCTTCAGACACAGGAAACCCGACCCAGGGTCCCAGCCAGTGCACCAGGCAGCCCCTCTCCATCCGTCAATAGAGATGTGTGTGTTCCTGAGCCTCATGAAGTTTAAATGGAGCTTTCCAACAAAGGTGGACGAGGAAGAAAAGCCTCGTGATCTGCTTTTTCAAATTAATCAATCGTAACCATATGCGTCAGATCGTCTGATCATGCAGACGGCACAGGACAGGGCAGTATCATGGTCCCTCATTCACGGGATCCTCATGGTACAAAGTTACATTCCCTTACAGCTCCTCAAACCCCATACAGTAGCACTAAATTGTTGCCATGCTCACTTTTAAATGCTCAAGATAATTTGTTTCCCTTGAGATTCAGAAAACAAAGTTATGGGAAAATCTGATATTCTGTTTAATAAAAGTTATTTTTGTATGCCAGTATGAGTACATAATTGGGTATTTTGAAAGAGAAGGAATATAACAAAATATCAGCTCTTCATTGGGAATTGATTTTTTCTTAGTATATACCATATATCCTACTGTATCAGCCAAGTTTTCCAGCACAATTTTTATGCAGATTTGTGGTAAAATTAGTTGCCTCGACTGATGTTTAGGTCGACTTATACTTGTGTATATGTGTGAATATATGTGTGTGTGTATATGTGTGTGTTTGTGTATTCAAGTGAATTGGTTCTGTTCCTTTCAGCGTTAAACTGTCAACTAAAGACAAAATTTTTCTTTACTACGTTCAGTCTCTCTCAGAGTCTTACACAAACTTTTTTGTTAAAATGACCAGTACTAGCCCATTGAAGTCACATAACTGGTTCAGGGTCGAATGAAGACCACACTGCAGGGCTGTGGCCTCCATGCCCATGTTTGTCATCACCCATTTCTGCCTGCTATAAGCCTATGAGATGGAAGAACGCCAGGCCTCAACCTAGGAGTCTTCAGTCTCATCACAGTTACCAGGCTCACATGCTCATCAAGTGGAGCCATGAAGTCTGGGCTGCTGCTGTTGGGTGCCATCCAGCCCCTCTGACCCATGGCGATCCTGTGCACAACAGGACAAAGCATCGCCCAGTCCTGCACCATCCTCTCAGTCATTGTCTCAGTCGCTGCACTAAGCCACCTTCTCAGGGGTCTTCCATGCTCTTCTGCTTTACCAAGCTTTATGCCTTTTTCCAGGGAGGAGTAACTCGGTCAAAGTAAGTGAGGCAAAGTCTCGCCATCCTCACTCTAAGGAGTACTTTAGATATACTTCTTCTGGGACAGATTTGTTTGTTCAACATTCGTCCCCAGCATCCTAATTCAAATGCATCCAGTCTTCTTCAGTCTGCATTATTCATTGTCTCACTTTCACATGCATATGAGACAATGGAAAATATCATGGTTTGGGTCAGACACACTTTTGTCCTCAAACTGACATCCTTTAAAGAAATCTTGTATAGCAGATTTTCCCAGTGCAACACATCATTTAATTTCTTGACTGCTGCTGGATTGTTCATACAAGCAAGTGAAATCCCTGACAACTTCAAAATTTTCTCCATTTGTCATATTTAAAGCATACAGTATGAAAAATTAGGTTTGATCTACTGGTTTTTCACTTTACTCAGTGTACCGGAATTAAAGAGAGAATTCTGAGCACTCAGTTTGCAAAAAGACTGAACGATCATGAAAGCCAAAATCCATTTGTAGGGTTCGCAGGCAGATTAAGTCTCCTTTGAATTTCCTTAGACCAGTGGGTCTCAATTTGTGGGTCAAGACCCCTTTGGGGGTCAAACAACCTTTCACAGGGGTTGCCTAAGACCGTAGGAAAACACATTTCTGATGGTCTTAGAAACTAAGACACCGCTCCTCTATCCGTCTCCAGGAAGGTCCGTACAGATGCAGATATGCCCACAGACGAGTACCTAGCATGAAGACTGTTATACCATACTTCAAGACAAAATTTAATTTATTTGCAATTAGAAATAAGTATTTCACAATATTTAATGACATTGTTTTGTGATTAATCACTATGCTTTAATTATGTTTAATTTGTAACAATGAAAATACATCCTGCATATCAGATATTTACCTTATGACTCATAACAGTAGCAAAATGACAGTTATGAAGTAGCAGTGAAAATAATTTTATGGTTGGGGTCACCACAAAATGAGGGGCTGTATGAAAGGGTCACTGTATTAAGGACCTTTTGAACCACAGCCTTAGACCATTGACAAGGGATTTTGAATGGTCTTGCCCTCAGGGTGCATTGCAAACGCCCATGAAATTCATACTACCCTCAGGTCACTTCTGGCAACTCGCAAAGGCAGAGGTGAGCTGCCTTTGAGTTTCAAGAGTGTAGCTCTTTGCAGGGATAGATGGCCTTAGCTTTTGCAGAAGGAGCTCCCTTGCAATGGGTAGCCCAACGCCACTACGCTACCACAGCTCAGACTGCAAATACAGTTAGTTGAAATTAAGACATCTTCTCCTTTGTTTTCCCTTGTGACCCATTTTTAATTTGTTCTTCCCTCACTTCTCTCGCTGCCATCAAGTCGACTCTGGCTCATTGCAATCCCAAAGGACAGGGTAGAACTGCCCCTGGGAGTTCCCATCATTAACTCGTTATGGGAGGAGAAACCCTCATTTTGCTGACATTGCAGTAGCAGCCCGATGTGGAACCACTATGCCACCAGTGCTCCTAATTTTTTCCTGGTTATTATTATTTTCTGCTTTCTTTTGGATTTTTTTCTGTCTTTTATTTTGTTACTGGTTTTTGATATGATTTTCTTTATATGAACTTCAGTATAGACAGCACTAAATAGTTTCTTTGGTTATGTCAAGTTAGATTGATGGGAAATAAGTATGGGAATGAAAAGAAAGTTCCAAAATTGATTATGGTGATGACTGAACAACTCTTTTTAATATATTGAAACCATTAAATTGTATGGTATGTGAATTATTTAAAAATTATAACAACACAACTATTAAAAATTCAAGAGAACTAAAGATTATAAACTGTGTTTGCTGATTCTGAATGTTTGCATCATTGTTTCCTTTTTAACCCCATTTTCTCTTTATTTAATCTCTCTTTATTATTAAAATAATCTAGATTTAAGAGATAAAGAAACAATTGGTATGTATTTGATTTAGTTTGTTTCCAGATGTTCTTCTTGAAGCTACGTGTTTGATGGTATGATTTACAAGCTGAGGTCTATCCAGTAAATGACGAGCGTATTATTAGCACACAGTTGTCCCTCAATAAAACCTGTTTAACTACCGATCTTTGATTGTTGCAGGTGACGTGGCTCTATATTATACAGATAGCAAGTTTATTCCTGGTCTGCATTCTTCAATTTTTTAATTCCATGATTCTTGGATCACTGCTTATAAGTTTTAACCTTTCAGTATTAATTGCGAGAAAAGTTCAGGTAGGATTTTTTCTGCCCTTCATTAAACTTTCTTTATAGATCGTTTGATTGGTTAATCCTTATTTTGTCCAGCATACAAAGGAGAATGTGTGACCAGGTTCCCACAAAAGCACACTGGTTGTATTAATTTCACTGAAGTGCGTGGTGTTGCACCTCTGTTTTCAGTACTTCTACAATCATGTACAAATCTTTGTTTTGGTATTTACTGATTTCTATAGAATTGAAGTCTTAATTCATTTGGGGATTAACCAGAGATGCTTTGTTAAATGCTATTGAGTTAGAATTGAAATAAAAGGGGGCTGAGCTCCAGTGGAGTAAGTGGTTGAGTGCGGAACTGCAGCCCGCAGGCTTGGCAGTTCAGATCCAGTGGTGGCTCTCAGGAGCGGCACAGGGTAGTGCCCTCAATATATTTTAACTTTGTGTGTGTGTGTGTGTGAGAGAGAGAGAGAGTGAGAGAGAGAGAGAGAATTCAAGATTAAAATTTGTTGTTTATTGTGAATGTAGTCTTCATTCAAGTTGACAGATTCTTTGGTGTTTGATGTAGTAACACTACCCTTCCTTCCCCTTCTGCTGTCATACCATAATACTGATTTTTGGTTTGTTTGTTTGTTTGTTTTTGGGGGGGCATCACTGCTCTCAGGTGGTGAGAGTACGAGGCCCAACCTTTGCTCCGAGGAGCTGGAATCGAACCTCCATCCCAGTGGCCCGCAGTCCCGTGCACAGCCACTACGCCACCGGGGCTCAGCCCCCATAATACTGATTTTTAAGTGAAGTAAAATTAACTCTGTTTTGGTCAGTTTTTGAGGATCCAAATATCTTTAGATATAATGAGCTATTTCCAAAGACATAGTAAAATTTATTTGAATCATTGAACTATTCTTTGGCATTATTATATAATTAAAATTTCTTAAGGGTGCAAGAGATTTAAGCATCATTTCTTTAATTGTGACATAGATGTTTCTTTTTATAGGCCGTTAATATTTCTAGATCCAGAAATCATTTTGTTCTCTGCTGTTGAAAGAAAACCCTTTTTCATGTTAGTCTTTTGAATACAAATGTCATCCTGGTGACGGTTGCGTGTCAACTTGGCGAGGCTTCGACTTCCGTGTGGTAACCCTCGGTAAAAGAGAAGAACCTTCACGCTGTTGACTACTAGAGCAGCCAATCCGTTGTTGGGAAATTTCCTCCAGGATGTGACGTGCATCCATTAAGTGGGGACATTCTGACAAAATACTCGAGTCTTTTGTTTACTCCTACATTTTGGAGTCTACGCTTTATTCTCATCATCTAACCATTGCTTTTTGACACTTTAGCCAGCGACTTGCTGTGTTGTTGGATAATTTTGAGATTCCTTACCTTCTACGGCCTATAAGCTAGTAGTCTACCAGCCAATTTTACCAGCCAGTCTTGGATTCCTCAGCCTGTAAGCCTGCTGTCCAATCTGCTAATTGAGGCAGTTGTCAGACCCTGCAGTTACATGAGTCAGGAGAAGTTTCCAGCCTTCCATATGACCCATGAGATTGAGACTTGTCAGCCTCTTCAACCATGTGAGCCATTTCCTTGAGATTAAAATAAATAAATACACACACATGTAATGTAGATGTGAGCTTCACTGATTTTGTCTCTAGAAAACCAGCCTAAGACATTTGGTACTAGGAGAGGTCCTAGGAAAATGAAATCATAAAGACGAGTTATTTATATTGGTTCTTGGTTTGATAATATTTTGAAGTTTAATCGATATGAGAAGAATAGGGAAGTTAATTGGTTGATACTACTTAAACTAGACAAAGTGGTTTAAAAAAAGCAAGAGAGATTTGCTCACGATGTTTGGACTTATGGTAAAAGATCACATAAAAGATCTTGAACTTTCCATTTATGCCCTGAAAGAGAGTCTCATTTCTTAAAGCAACTGAACTAATATTGCCAAAAATCAAACACAGAGTCCTTTCTCTGAACCACAACACCAATTAAATTATGTTGATGTTAAAGAGAGGGTATTGATTAGAAATAAATGAAATCCTGACACTGGGGTGGAATCCTGATATATAAGGAGATAATTAAGAAATGGGGAGTCATTCCCCTAAGAAAATAGTAAACCAAAAGCAATACCACTGTTTGTTCTGTTGACTCCTTTTCCTTTCACAAGATAGAGCATTGGTTCATTGCATTGATGACATCGTGCTGATTGGATCTAGTAAAGCAGAAATATCAATGACTCTAGACTCTGAAAAGACCTTTGCATGTAAAAGATGGGGAGTTAACCCAACATAAATTAAGTGGCTTCCAATTCAGTGAAATTTCCAGGAGTCCAATAGTACATAGCATGTCATGATATTCTTTCAAAGTGAAAAATTACATGGGTTAGTCCAGGTAGACTAGAGAAACAAATTCATTAACACACATATGGGTAGAAGGGAAAGGTTTACTTACAAGAGGAATGAAACATTGAGAAAGCATTGCAACCCAATCCAGTCCAAAGTCATAAGTCTGATATTAGCCCATATGTCCAATACCAGTCTATAAAGTCTCCTTCCAACTCATGAGGCACATGCAATGACACCAGGATGATCACAGGCCAGTGGGTGCAGACTCTTCTGTATCCAGTGGCAGTAGAAGCATCTCAATGCTGTAGGCCGTGGCCTCCCAAGCATCTTAGCACTGGCAGGAGTCTCCACATGGCTTCTCCAGCCCCAAAGATTTGGTTCCATCGGGGTAAGCCCATGTGGCTTCTTCTACAGGATCAATCAGCATGCTGTCATCTCATCTTGTCAGTAGTTCGTCTCCAATGAACTAAGTCTCTGGTCTTTCATCTTCACAGGGGGATTATCGAGAGATTTCCCAGAATTCTCAGAGAAAGCCATGTCCACACACAGAGGTCTCATTGGCTATCTCCAGATTGACAGGCTAGACTCCACCCCTACACTCTTACTCATATTGGCACCAGATACGTGACTGCCACAATATGTTATTATAATATTGGTCCCTTTCTACAACCAAAAGAGTGAAGCTTTGGATTTTACAGGCAACATATCCCTCATTAAAGCCCAGATGGCATAGCTGTTCACTGAACTGCTAATTAGAGGGTCATCACCTCAGGAGAAAAAAGCTATATGCGCCCATAAAAATTTAAACCTTTTATCACTTCTCTGCCTTTTGGCTAAGATCAAGTGAAGACTTAAAGTTTTAGAACCCCAAAGGGGCAATTCTGCCCTGTCCTGTAGGTCACTGTCAGTTGGAATCAACTCAGTTTCAGGGAGTTTGGGCTTGGATGATCCTCCTTTCATTATGTGCTACTTCAGCCTCTCTGGCAAGTGATTCCAAAAACCACTAGTTTTGAGTGGCGCCCAGAACAAGAGGAAACACTCTTTACAAGTTCAGGTTGCCACCTAGATCATAGGGTCTGGCTGATCCAGTGGTGCTTGAAGTGTCAGTGGAAGACAAATGCATTTTGGCAGGCCCCTGTTATAATAGCACAGACCCTAAGATCCTTGGAGCAAAGCCGTGCTATCTTTTGCAAATAATTTCTCTGTATGAGAAACAGCTTTGGGCTTGTTAATGGGTCTTTGTAGAGGTTGAACACTTAACCATGAACCAGCAATCACCATCAGCCTGAGCTGCATGTGTGGAACTGAGTTTTTTGGCATATAGGGTCATAAGTTTGGTTGAGCATCACAGCACTCCCATCATTTAATATAAGTGGTATATATAAGATCAGGCTTAAATAGAACTTGAATGCACAAATAAGTTACATAGAGAAGTGGCTCAGATGACCATTGTGTCAGCTCCTGTCAGATTTTCTCCTCATTCTTCACCTGTGATCTCAGGGTCAATTTACTGAGGAAAAGAAACTCATGCTTGATCTATAGATGTTGCTGTGCAGTATCCAGGCATCCTCAAAAGTGGACTGCCCCATTCTGGGACTCTAGAAGGACATTGGTGAAGGTAACTCTTGCCAATGAGCAGACCTGCAAGCAGTGTGGTGTTCACTCTGCTTAGAAGTGGAAATGTCCAGCGGTGTGATTGTATACTAGTTTGTGGGCTTTGCCAAAGGTTAGGCTGGATTGTCAGGAACAACAAAGAAATAGCATTGGGAAATTGGTGACAAGGAGATAGAGGGTATAGATAAAGATAGACCTCTCTAAATAGGTCCCCAAAGTGAAAATATTTGTGTTTCATGTGAATGCTCACTGAAGCACCCTTCTCGACAGAGGGAGATTTTAACAGGTGAGTGGGATGGCACATTCTGTAGAAACCATTCTCTTTCCCCAGCCACTCCTGTCATTACCTAATGGGCTCATGAACAGAATCATCTTAGTGGCAAGGATGGAGACTGCATCATTGGCTTAGCAACATAGAATTCCACTCATCATGACTGATTTGACTACAGACACTGATGAGTGCCCAGTCTGTCAGCAGCAGAGACCAAAATTGGCCCCTCTATGTGGAGCCATTTTTCAGGGTGATCACCAATAGTCTAGCGACATGGTGATCATATTGCTCCTCTTCTGTTGTCAACTGGAATAAGAGCAGTGTTCTGTTCTCACTGGGATAGTCACTGGATACAAATTTGCCTCCCGTGTATGATGCTTCTGCCAAAACTACCATTATAACATGCCTCACCACCATTATGGTAATGTCACACAACCTTGTCTCTGATTAAAGGACTCAATTCACAACGAGTATCCAATATATAGGACTATTTCTTCAATAACCAAGGTCCATGGATTTAAGAAACAAGAGTGGAAATGGAAGTGGTCCCATTCACTCTTACTCATTTGTAAATTTTTGCTTCCTGACCCTGTAGCCCTATACACTGCAGTGTGAAGGTCTTCATTTCAAAGGGAGAATTCTCCAGCCTGGAGGCACAATACTGATTTCACTGAACTGGAAGTTTAAGCATCCCACCTGGCAGATTTTTGCTCTCAAACCTCTGGTTGAACAGGCTAAGAAATGAGTTGTTTTATTGGATGATGTGAGCCCGGCTACCAGGGGAAATTAGATTGACGTTATATATGGAGGTAGTGTAAGAGTAAGTCTGGAATACCAAAGATTCCTTGGGACATCTCTTCACCCTACATGCCTTATAGTGAAAGTCAGTGGAAAACCACAACCGCTCAATTCAGACATAACTACTAAGGGACAGAACTCAGCACTGGTTGCTTACTTCCTTGGAAGGACAAATGGTCAGCTGTGCAGGCTGTGGCCAGTCATTTGGCCAGATGGTCAGGGATCAAAATTTGAGTCACTCTCTGTACTATCACTGCCCCACCCTACCATCTAGGCTGAGGTGCTTATTGAGGGGCAAAGGGAATATGAAATGGGTGGTAGAGGTCATTCTAAACACCAGCCATGACCATGTGGCCATTATAGAAATGAGGACCATAATTGTTAGGAGTAATTCTCCCTTATATGTGTGCATGAAATATTTTTTTATTTCTTCACTTATAAAATATGAGATGTAAATGGAGCTACTCTGTTTCTGGTGGCATGTGTGTTGTATCTTGTTTGGCATAAGTACAGATTTATAATTGCCTTCATTTGGAGGGTATGAATGGTTTCAGGAGATCATGTACATGGTCTGTGATGTAGTTAATTTAGCTGGGTCATGATTCTTTGATTTGGCAATCATCCTTCATGATGAGATCTGATATAATGTAATCACTTCCAAGGTGAGATCTGTTGAAAGCATTTCCTTGAGGCTATGACTTGTGTCAGACATACATAGATGTTCTGGCAAACAACTAGCTTTTGCTCACTCTGGAGTCTACATCCAACATTCACCATCAGACCTGTGGTTTGGGATTTGAACCAACAGCCTGCAGAACTTGGAATTTGTTACCCTTAACCACCCATGATTCAGCAGCCAACCGTCTTTCCTGCTGATAGTCAATTTACTAACTGTCACAGCCTACAAGCCAGCAGCCTGCTGTCTGACTTGCCAAACTTTTGATTGTTGTCCCCTGTGGGCACATGAGTCTGGAGACACCTAGAACCTGAAGTCTGACCCATTACTTGGGACTTGGTAGCTTCTACAAGTGCATGAGTCATTTCCATGATATAAATGTTTCCATGAGATAAATGTTTCCATGTGGGTATAAACTCTTCACTGGGTTTGCGTCATTAGAGACCCAAGCCTAAGGCAGATGCTCTGGGAAAACTGCCACAAAAATAACGTGTTGACTTTCTGAAAATAACTTAATTTATCTTTTCAATTTTCATTCTCAGTAAGTGTTGCTCGTACTTAAACTCTTTAAAAACTAATTATTATACTTGTCAATCTGTAAAGTTATCTAAGAATTGTAAGAAAATACTATATATCAGTAAGCAGTTTGCTTTGTTGTATTGCTAGATTTTTTTATATAATTGGATTTTAACTGTGTCTGATATATGAATTAATGGATAAATGATGTATAGATTTGTAAATATAATCCTGAGTACCTGCCAAGTACAGGCTCCATACTCAGGTTATACAGGTGTAAGAAAAGTAGTGACCAGGACACATTTTCTCATCTAGTGATGCTGTTTACTCCTAGCAATGTCGAGGCAGTTCTATATCTGCCGTTACCTCGAGACTTGGGTCTGTCACCTGTCAGGGACTCCAGAGAACTGCTCTGTAGGGTTTTCCTGGATGCCATCTTTATGGAAGAGCCTTGAGAACCTACCCAATAGCACCATTGGGGAAAAGCCCAACAACCTATTCCCATAGAGATTATCATCAAGAAACCTAAAGCTGCATGAGTTGAAAAGAACTTGTTGGTAACAGGTTTATTGAGTGTTGTGGTTTTTTAAATCTATACAAAAGTTCATCCCCCGGCCTTTTTATCTGTGCCACTCTGCTGGGTGAATCATGAACGCTTGTAGGTTTTGTTAATCCACATAGATTTGCATATGTTCTTATGTTATACAAGTCACTGTTTTACATCCGCGGTAATCTCATTCTGAGTGTTTATCATGCCACATTAAAATATAAGAATTAAAATGAAACTCTCTTAATTTCTAGACAAATATGAAAACTGGAAGCTTCTTTAATAGGCTTGGGAAACTTTTGTTACATTTATTCATAGTTTTATGTTTGACGCTTTTTCTCAACAATGTTATTAAGGTAAGAAAATTACATTTAATGTATTTTCTAATTAACTTTTGTATTATTTTATTAATACATATTTATATAACAAATTAGTGATTTCATGGGTGGGGAAGAATTTTTTAAACTTTATTTCAAATTATTTAATTCTTAGGATTACTGAAAAGTTACTAGTTTTACTTTTAATAAGCTCAGTGTTAACTCTGTCACTGACAGGGATTACTTGCTTGAGTTTTGTCACTGATTTTTTTTTCACTCCTCTTCAGTCTACTATGTTAACTTTTTGAGTAACTAAACTTTTAAAAAAAAACTTCACTTTGATGTAGGTGGGATTGGAGATTTACAGAATTATGAAACTTTTAAAGCTCAACTTTAGAAGCATTAAATAATGTAATTTAAAATCTCATTTTTAAAGATACTTGGGGAAAATGTGGTTCTTATTGGGGTGAGTTAATTATGTAACTGGCCCTACTATTTAATTCTTGTCAGAAAGAAAAATAGAACTCATTTTTGGTAGATAAATATCCTAAAATTACCCCTATACTTAAAGATAATTCAATTATAAGTTAGGTGTTCACCTCATATATTCACTAGGTGCTTTATGTTTTTTCAACTTTTTCATACTAAGGTTTTGAGGACAGGCTTGACTTCAGGGTAAGGGCATAACTCTAGGACTTATTTTCCACAAGGTATTTGTATGATAGAGTAGAACTACAAGAATTTCTTGAGAACATTTTGCCCCTCCTAGAAAGTGACACATGCAAGACACAGGTGATGGCAGGCTCCTCCTTCCTGAGTGGCTGGTGACCCCACTTCCTGTCTGCTGACTGTCAGGCCCCATTAACACTTCCACTCCAGGGGTTTGGCAGTGCTTGAGTTGACCGGACCATGTTTCTGGAAGATTGACAGAAAGGCTGTGGTCTGATCAATCCCCTCTCTGGGTTCTCAGTGCACTCCTCTTGGGTAAGACCAGACCCGCCAGGAGCCAGGACCACGGTTTTGGCCTCTCAGAGGAACTTCTGTTGGATTGCCCATCATGATTTGCCAGTGACCTGTGTGAGAGGAATTAGAAGATGAAGCCCTCTGAGACTTCTTGCTGTGCTTGCTCCACACAGCTTGGACATTTCCCTTGAATCTGGATTCTAAACATGTTAGAATCTTTTTTGTGTGTGTGGGCATCACTGCCCTGGTGGGAGTAGGAAGCCCAGCCTTGTTCCTGGAGAGCTGCTGCTGGATTTGAACTGCCAACCCTGTAGGCCGCAGTCCTGCACACAACTACTACGCCACCAGGGCTCAGCCCAGGCTGGCTTCTTAACCAGCAGTTTTAGTCTTTTGATCCTATGATTTAAATCAGGCTCTGTCTCCTTCTTTGCACTTGTGCTAGAACGCTCACACCCAGATGGGCAGCTCATCTCTAATGAATATGTGTTTTGTATGAACCAAAGTTCTGATTTCATCTTTTTCCTATCTTTGTTTTTCTACTAATTTAATTCCTTCACCCATTTATGTTGTGTGTGTGGGTGTGTGTCTTTCTGAGCTGTAAACCAAAAACAAAATGTAATTAAAAATAAAATCCTGTTAATTGAAATTGTAATCAGGTCGAAAAGAGTGGCATTTTCCATTCACTCCTTGGGGATCCCTACTGTGTCTTGACTTGTCTTTAGGAGAATGAGTCTGACATCAGTTCTATCCATAGGCGCAGCCAAAAAACTACACTTCTGCCTCCCTTTCCCCAAACCAAAACAATCCAGTTTTTAAATCTATTCTACATGTAGGACTTATGTATTAAAAAAAGACTGGGGAAGGAGTGGAGGAAATTTGAAAGTTCCTGCTTTTGACATCTTCAGTGTCAAGAATTGTCACAAATATATATATATTTATTTTATTTTTATGGTTTTTTAATGGAAAATGATCAGCAAACCATACTAAGACAGTAACAACAATTTATATTTTCTTGTTCCCCAATAGAAAAATCTTAACCTGAAGTCAGATGAACACATATTTAAATTTCTGAAGGCAAAATTTGGGTTTGGAGCAACAAGGTAAGTCTGCCAAACTGTCAGACTTTTTATCTGAAATCAACAAGGATTTTAAAACTTAAGCCAACATTGCACCTTCAACTTAGCTGCAGGTTCCTTTTAAAGAAAAATATAATGCCATTTCTTTGCCTTGTACTGAATTTGATCCTGTTGCTTTCTATTTGTTTTCTAGAGATTTTGATGCAAACCTTTACCTGTGTGAAGAAGCTTTTGGTCTCCTCCCTCTTAATACATTTGAAAGGCTCTCAGATACTCTGCTTTTTTATGCTTACATTTTTGTTCTGTCCATCACAGTGATTGCAGCTATAGCTGTTGCCTTTCATAATCTCAGGTATGGTATATTTCAGACATATGACATTCTACCTTTATAAATGTGTTCTGTGCTGTAAAAATATTGTTGAATTGAAAATAAAAATATCAGACACTGGACAGAGCAGTAATCATTGAGGATGTAATAGGGACATTTCCCGTGTAGCAGGGTTCTGATAGCAAGTCCCGGGTTAACAGTAGTGGGTCTGGGTATGAACTGGACAGACTAAGGCCTGGCTCTGGACATTGAAGTCGACAGGATTGTTGAGGCCAGGTATTAAAGCTTCTAGGATTTCCATTTCCTTATCTATATAATGGTCAGACTAAGAGTAGTCACTCGATATGATTGTGTGAAGAAAAGTAAAAGCAACTTAAAGTAAATTAAAATAAAGCTTTGTCTAGAATATTTTGTAGATGTTATCATTAGCTGTTATCATTGACTTGCAAGTCTTCATTTTGTTCCAATATTATTTGTCTTTTTCCTTTTCCTTCCAGTTTCTTTGGTTGCTTTTTTTTTTTTTTAAGTTTAATGAAATGTTAAGAGTTATATACTGTTCATTTGTTACATCATGTTTCAGGGCTTATAAAGTTTGAGTGGGTCATAATTATTTACTAAGTCTTTAATAAATAATGCTGTTTTTAAAGACATTGTCTGCTCCTTTACTCAAAGAGAATGTCAAAAGATTACTAAGGCTTTTAAAAAGCTGGTCAATCTATCTTCCTATGAAACAGATAGAGGTCTTTGTTTTTACTGCACAGGTGAAATGGGGAGGAAATTAAGTGTAAGAAGTTGAAACTTCTGTCACTTGTGGAAGTGTAATGAAGCTCACAAGGACAGCCTCTCTGCATAGGTACCTTGCCAAATTAGAGTGCTGGTGAGCTGTGATTCACAGCCTCGAGAGAGCCCGGTGGGGAAAAAGTCATTAACGTAAGCTCAGATCAGTTGAGGTGTTTTATGGTTATTAAGAATGAAGCAACATTGAACCATGAAAATATTTCATTGACTATAAACTGCTTTAGTATCTTTCAGAAGTGTTCTTTTTTATACCTATCCCAAGATAAAATTCAACCCAGTGAAAAGAGATGGGAATTATTCTAGACAGTGTAATTTAATATTATTCCAGACACACCAGGTGTCAGCAGGACGCTAGACTGCGTACAAATCAGCAAGCTCAGTCGGCCCGCAGTGCCTGTGTGAAGGGTCTGCGTGCTCGGTGGGGATCTAGGAGCCATCTTTGGAAGCTGATCTGCTTTATGACGGCAGATCAGAGTTTAGAGCCTCTTCATCTACCAGGTAGGAATAATAGGACTTTTTTTTAGAAAGAAAGCACTACTTTAATTAATTTAAGGATTACACTGTCTTCACATGAATTGTTAAGGAGCCCTGGTGGTGCAGTGGTTAAGCATCTAGCAGATAATTGCAAAGTAGCCTTTCAAACTCCCCAGCTGCTCCATGGGAGAATGCTGTGGCAGTCTGCTGTTGTGAAGGTTGATGGCCTAGGCCACTATGGGGCGGGCCTACTCTGTCCTAAGGGCTGCTGTGCGTGGGAACCAGTGGTAATGGATTTGTTTTTTTGGTAGTAATAGGGATCTTAATTAATATGAAGGCTATTTCACCAATGCCAAGTACTTAAAGTATTTCTACTTTTTCACTTCTAGGAAAGGTGATATTCTTGAATTTACCCCACACATCTACATTAGGATGAAGGATAGATACAAGGGAAAGAAACACACTGTTCTGTACTCATGAGATTAATCAGCACTTCTCAGCTTGTTGAGATGGTAGAAGAGGGTTGTAGAATTCTCCCAGGGATCACAGGGAGATAAGAGTTTACCACTTGTCTGAAGTAATCTTTTAATATCAATACGGAAACCAGTTTGAGTTATAATAGATGCAGCATTTACGTAAAAGATTACTGTCACTGGTGCAAACTGCCATAGGAGGTCAAGCCAATGTCCATCTGAATCCGGGAAGGTAAGAGAGGGTTTTGGAAATGAATGCTTACTGGTTGCGTAGAAGAGCACCATTACCTGTCCAAAGCTGCCGGGTTGTGTGGAGGGTCACTGGGGCCTTTATCTTAAGCTGGCAGCCCTTTTTGTTGTACTCAACAACAAATAATATAATGTCTGAACCCATTCAACAATTTTAACATCATGCAAGTGGAGGCAGCCATATAGAGGATCCTTCCCTGTTTTGTGCATGAAAGTACATAAGCTTCTCATGTGGTGGTCTTTCTTTAGGGAAAAATTATTCACTAAACCAGATCTGATTATAAGTTTATAAGAAATCTAGGGAATGAAAAATGTTTTAAATACCAACACCAGGAAGCATTCACCTAAATCCAGAAAGTGGGAAGAGTTATAGAACAAATGATATATTTTCTTCAACAAATAAAACCTTTAAGAAAAAGACAGGGATACTGTTATAGAGTTAGAGAAACTTATAGACATGTCAATGAAATACAGTGTGCAGGTCTTGGATCTGGAATCAAAGAAACCACCTATGAAAAGCAACCTTGTTAAAAAGGGAAATAGAATATTGGATGGTGTTAGGGAATTCCTGCTAATTTCCTGCCGTGTAATAACTTAAATGTGATATTTACTAAAAGGAGCCCTGGTTGCATTTCAGTTATCACTGGGTTATTGTCAACAATTATCAAACCCACCAGCCACCCAGAAGGAGAGAGACAGGCTGATCTGTTTCTCCTACAGTAGGACAGCCTTGGAAACCTCATCAGGCAGTTCTGCTGTGTTCTACAGGGCCAGTGAGTTACCTCGCTTGGTTTGATACTTGATAAAAGTCATCTGTTAGACATACATTCTTATAGGTTAAAAATGGGCTCATTGACTCATAAGAAAACTTCCAAGTTTATGGATATATTTTATAAGGAGAGTTCAAAAGTAAAATTAAAAGATAAAAATTTAAAATACAAATTTTATTTCTTACCTTAAACTCCATCAAGATCAAAGCACTTTTGTAAGCAATGGAAGCAGCTATTTAGTCCATCCCTTAAGAAATAAGGGCTCTGTACAATGTCGTAGCAATGAAAGATGCAGTTTTCCTCTAGTTGTCAGATGCTTCCTCCCACCCACGATCATGATCCCAATTCTACCTGACAAATCCAGCTAGAACAGGGGATGTACACTGGAGCTGGAAACATGGGCAATTCAGGATAGATGATCCCTTCAGGACCAGTGGTGGAAGTGGTGATACCAGGAGGGTGGAGCGCTGGTGAAATAGAAGGGGGAAACCAATTTCAAGGATCTACATATAGCCTCTCGGGTATGGACAATGGGGAAGTGGGTGAAGGGATACACCGGACAGTGTATGATATGAAAAAGTATTAACAATTTCTAAATTATTAAGGGTTAGTAGGGGAGGGGGAGAGTGGAGGGAGGGGAAATATGGGGAGCTGGTACCGGGGGCCTAAGTGGAAGGAGGATGTTTTGAGAGTGATGATGGCAACAAGTGTGTAAATGTGATCTGCATACAATTGGCGAATGTATTGATCATGATGGGGTTGTATGAGCCCCCAATAAAGTGATGCATTTGAAAAAAAAAAAAAGGAGGGGAAAAGAGGAACTTCTACCAAGGGCTCAAGTAGAAAATACTTGGAAATGAGAATGGCAGCATGTGTACACATGTGCTTGATATAAATGATGTTTAGAGCTGTAAGAGCCCCTAATAAAATCATTAGAAAGAAAGAAAGAAAGGAGTCTGGGAACTGAACTAGGCCAATGGCCAATGCAGTCTGTTTTTATATAATTAGCTAATGGAAAAATAAGCTTCTTTTAGAAATTATTTTTTTAAAGATTAGAAAAAAAGGAAAATGTCAGAAGGACCCAAAATAAGGTTTTCCTGTAGATACCTAATTTCCCTGGGACCCCTGGCATCATGGTGAGTTACACCTTATACTGCCAACCATGAGGTCAGCAGTTCAAAGCTACCAGCACCTCCCTGGGAGAGAGATGAGATTTTCCACTCTTACAAAGAGTGACAGTCTCAGAAACTCAGGGGTTTCTCTGCCCTACTATAAATCAGAATTAAAGCAGAAACAGTGGATTTGAATTTCTCATTGAAATTCTTTCAAAAGTGCCCTTGTTTGAGATAAAGAAGAAGCAAGAGCATTGTATTGGTGGAGAAGGTCTCTCTGGTTAAACTTTACTGGATTTGTTTGTTTGTTTGTTTGTTTGGGGGGGTAACTAGTTTTGGCTAATTTTTTTCAAAATACTTACATTATAAGCAGATTTTCTTCTGCTACTTTTACTGTTATTAGGCCACTTCTACCACTTCTTTGGTTGTGCTTTGTTTTTAAGTATCACACTGGTAAAACCATGCTTCATCTGTATACTATTCTTTCAACAAATGTTGCAGGATCTTGATCCCACTTGCTTAAAATTCCCATAGAAAGTTCTATCTTATTTACAGCTAATTTGGGTACAACAGTGTTGCTACCCATCAAGCAGAGAGTTTACATAACTTTAATTTTCAGTCAGAATTTCGTAAGCTGAACTAATTGAGCTATCTGTTATTCACTGTTGCTCTTCCTGCTAATTGTATGTCTTTTTCAACTAGGGCTTCAACAAGACTGTTTTCTTACAAATTGATGTAGCTGATCTGTTTTGAACTTCATCTTCAATATTGCCTTATTCCTTCTTAAAACCACTTATCCATTTGTAAAACGCTGGTTTCTTTGTGATAGTATCTCCTTAAACTTTTGTAAAGCATAAATGATTTCACTATTCTTCCACTCATGCTTTAATATAAATTCACTGTATGTTCTTGCTTCCATTTTAGCAGAATTTATGTTCCTCTGACAGGTGCTCTTTTCAAACTTATGTCATATTCTTCCTAGTGCCTCAACCTAGACCCTATTTAGACATACTATATAGCAAATTAATACAAGTTTATTTTGATACAAATTTTTTGAAGCCCAGTTGTAATTTTTTTGCTCAAAATAGATGTTCTATATATATGTCTATATGTATATACATATTTTATAGGAATTTTTTGAAGACCCTTTGTACTTTTACTTATTTGTGAAAACTTACAAAATAATAATGATTTATAAAATGTCACTAAAGTAATCTTCAAGCTTTAAATGAGTTTTTCCTTTTTTATAATTTAAAGAATTTAGGCTCTTTAAATTTTTATATAAAATGAAATGTAAAATGAAATCCATTGTAAAGTTCTAGTTATTCCAGATATTAAGGTATTTAGACTTTTAGCTACATAAACATATTCAAAGTTGATCGATATTAACTTGTTTCATATTAGGAAAACATGTTTTTGTACATATGAAGGTAGTGGTGTTAGTTACATCAAATTCATTCTCATAGCCACCCGATGGACAACAAAATGAAATATTTCTAGTCCTGTGCCATCATTGCAATTCTTATTGTTTGATCCATTGTCCCAGACACTGTATGTCAATGAACACAGCCAATTTGCCATGAATTTCTTGAATATTCTACTTTAAGGAAGACGTATTAAAGTTTTATATACAGCTTAATTTTATGTCTTTGCTATTTTACTTAGTTTTTCAGCAAATCAACATTCCATGGATAAAGTGAGAAAATGCACAGTTGAACTAAAACCAGAAACTGCCTATAATTTAATGCATACTATTCTATTTGGATTCTTGGCATTGAGTACAATGAGGTAATTTTGTCTAATAATTTGATTGACTTTTTAAAATTGAGCCACTCTTAATTTAGAAATGTAATTTGGAAGCTGATAATCTTCTTCATTAATAAATGATTCCTATAAAAATACATTAGCGAGGGCTGAGCCCTGGTGGCATAGTGGTTGTGTGTGGGACTGCAGCCCACAGGGTCGACGGTTCAAATCCAGCAGCAGCTTTCTAGGAGCAAGGCTGGGCTTCCTACTCCCACCAGGACAGTGATGCCACAGAAAAAAAAAAAGAAAACATTTGCTCACCAATGTCTTTCCCGTACAAAGTAGTAATCTTTATTTTCTTGTTGCAAGCATTCCCCTATAGTACACTGATGTAACAGATTCCACAAATGGCAATGGAACTACCAAGTCCTTAGCACCTGGGACCTACACAGTGACAGTAAGATGCCACTGTCATAGCTGTCCCAATGCTGTTTAAACCCTCCAAGCTTAAACACAGCCATGTAGTACTTGTTGACTTTAGCTGACTTGTGTTCTTACAGGATGAAATACCTCTGGACATCGCACATGTGTGTGTTTGCATCATTTGGTTTATGCAGCCCTGAAATATGGGAGTTACTTCTGAAATTGGTCCGTCTTTGTAACTCAAAGAGGGTTAGTATTGTCCTTTTTCTTCCCATTTCATTTTAGGGATTCTAAGTAATTCTTTCAAATCAATTCACTATTTTTCAGTGGTGGCCCATCCCTTAGTCTGAAAAAAATGGATGCTAAAATATAGGAAGTTAATACACTGATTTTATTAGGAGTTAAACTTTAAGTGTATTGTTTATTGTTTACCTCAACATGCGTACCTTATCTGTGTCCATTTAAAAGCTCTAAAATGCACAAAAACGAGAAGCAATAATCACCCAGTAATCCTATGATGTAGCGTTATCACTGTTATACTAATGTGTTTTTCTAAAAATAATTGTTAAGAAGAGTGTGGTAATGAATCACCTACAAATGCAGTTTTGCATTGTTTCTGCCGTGTACATTCACTAGGTGGCAATATGGTCTCAATATCCTGGAATGGAACCTATACATTGAACTCTGCTGTTTCATATTTTGGAGACTTAGATTTCATTAAGTTATATTTCCATTGCTTAAACGGAACCATATGTTTGCAAAACCGTAATACAAAAGTGTTCCAAGTGCCTGTCATCTAAATAGTGTCTTTCTTCTGCAGATATGTGTGATTCGATATTCAGTGCCCATATTAATGCTGCTGTATCTTGGTTGTAAGGTAAGACTGACTTTCTTCATTCTGTCATTAATCCCTCTAGCCAGGTAAATGCTTTGACTCAACATACTTTGTACACTACTTGACAGCAGTTGTGGAAGGTACCTTGAGTTTTAGAGGTATAAATATTTCCTTAGCTTTTATTATTATTCACATTGACAGGAAAAGGTATTGATGTTTCTCAAATGTTTCTTAACAAGTAAAAGAAAAACAAATTATAGCAAGAACTAGTCGAATTAAGTTGTTCTGGTTAGTTTGGGTATTTAAGGCTTCATAAACGGCAGAAACAAAAAGGTTTCCAAATCTACTTTAAGATGACAAAGTAGGAAAATTATATTCCCCTGTTCCTTAAGCTTTTTGAGAGTTTTAAATGTATCTAACTTACTGTACATACTTAAAGTCTTCTTTGTAGTGAAGCACATATAAATAAGAATCATCTTGGCCTTTCTAACTGTTCTCTGGTTTCTTCCTAGTCTCCGCTGACTAGTTTCTGACACCACATTACTGTACTTCAGGCCTGTCGTGTCATAGGGATGAGACTTGAGTTATTAGCTAGGAGGTAGTACAGATCATTTTACCAAACCAAGATCTTGCCCTCACTTTTTGAAAAACTTTTCTGGCTTTTTGTATCGGACAGTTTAAAATCTTGTTCTAACTTTACATAAAAATTGAGGGGCAACATCAAAACTTCAGTACAAGCTAGGGAGCTCTGGCAGTGTGCCTGGTGGGTCACACGCTGACCTGCTCCCCTTCATTCCAGCCACTCCACCAGAATGAGCTTTCTCCTCTCCTAAGACTCAGCCTTGGGAACCCAGAGGCAGTTCTACTCTGCCTGCAGGATCTCCTCATCAGGGGTCAGAATCAGTTTGCTGGTGATCAGTTTGCTTGGGAGTGGTGGGGGCCCTGGTCAGTGGGCTGGCTAAATCTGCCACGACAGCCCAGCTGTGGGTCTCCTTGCTTACGCTTTCAGGTGGGATTTCACTGAGAAGTCAGAGACTAGAAAGAAAAGGTGGATATTCATTCTTGTAGATAATCTGCCATTAATTTTTTTAAAAATTATGTTCTAGCCTGATTCTATTTGTGAGAAACGTTTACTATCATGGGTAGTTTGCTGGGACATCTAGACATACACCTGAGAGTTATATGACTTTAATGGAAAGAAGGAAAATATACTCAAAGTTTCTGGAAAGTAACAACTAATGAGTTACAACACAGGTTTAATTGCTAATCAGGTGAATTTACCTTCACATGAATCCTGGGGTAAAACACCCTTCTCCACAAAAAACTACAGGTTCCCCTGGTCTCTGTTTATGGAGGTCAAGTTCATTGATGTCTCAACTATTTATTTAAATGTTTGCTGGTTATTTTTAAAGCTATTTGAGGTCACTTGTTCCTGCGAAAATGAGGAAGTGCGTTGCAGAAGAAATGCTTACACAGTGTGATCCCCAGACAAGATGTTAGAAATATCATGTTAGAAACCCTGAGTCTTGAGTTTCACCTCGGACCTACTGAGCCACGAACTCTAGAAAGTGGACTCTGCCAAGGCTTGGAAAAGTTGGTGGAAAAGTGGAATTAAATGTAATGGAATTTCCAGTCAATTTTTGGAAGCCCATGTTTCACTCAGCTCTGCCTCTACAGAGAGCAGCAACACTGCAGACCAGCAGTTCTCAACCTTCCTAATGCCACCACCCTTGCATACAGTTCCTCGTGTTGTGATGACCCCCAACTACAAAATTCTTTTCATTGCTACTTCATAGCTGTAATTTTGCTACTGTTATGAATTGACCAGCCCCTCTGAAAGAATTGTTCAACCCCCAAAGGAGTCACAACCCACAGGTTGAAAACCGCTGCTATAGACATTTGTTGTCTGGGGCTGTCCTGGGCACTGTAAGATGTTCAACAGCATCCCTGGTTTCAGTGTAGAGCCACTAGCCAATAACTCCCCACTTTGCCTTATGACAATCAAAATATTACCAGCCACTAACATGCCCTCTGGCGGGCCTACCCGCCCTCCACCCTCCCCAGTTATAGCCTCTGCTGCTCTGGGCACATGGTTTAGCACTGTGAGAGCCATCGTTTCAAACTCGTCATGGCCCTCTTCTCCTGAGTACGTGAGTTGGTATTCTAAAGACCTGCCACAAAAGCATGGGGCCAGTCCCTCTCCATGCCAGAGGACTGCTGACACAGCTGCGACCCTTCATGTCAGATGGGTCAGCTAACTCATGTCCTCCCATCTTAAGACATGAAACTACAAAGAGGAATATATATTTAAACACGCCATCAAATGGATTCTGCTTAACAACAATCCTCTAAGACAGAGTAGACCGCCAGCTGGGCGGAAGCAGACGGCCACATCTTTCTCTTGCAGAGCAGCTAGTAGACCCGTCGGCCAGTAGCCGCCTGCTTACCCACTGCCCCACCAGGACTCCTTTTCTATGTAACTAGGGTTACTGTGAACCCAAATCTGATTTTCAGCTATGGTGAGCAGGTGTTTTGAAGGAATGTGAATGTATGTCTTGTAAAGCCTGATTTGAGTTTTATATAGCCATTTTAATGGTGAGTTCAGAATTGCTTGAATATAATACTAAGGGGAAAGCATGTACTAGTCTCCACAGTGAAGTCTAGAGTTTCTGTACAATTCCTGCCCTCATCTTCAATAGCTGATTTAGGTGGCTGGAGTCTCAATAGACTGTTTTATGTTTGGAATTTTCTATAAACCATCGCCGATGGTCTCAAAGCAACCTTGAGACAATTTAGCATTGACGTTCACAGTGGTGCAGTGGTTATGTGACTGCAAACCATGGAGAAAGGTATGGCCATCAGCTAGCTAGCCTTGGGAACCCATGGCAGTTTTGTACCACCCATAGGGCTGCTATGAGTCTGAATCAGCTTGACAGGGTGCAATCTGGAGTTTTCACATTGAGGAGCCTGTTAGGAGAATATGTTTTAGGCTTTCAGAATTAATGCTCCCAGTTTTCAAATCGTATCTATTAAGTTCACAAATTTCAAAATATAATTTAGAGCAATGATTCCCAAACTTATTTGTTCTACTGACCCTTTTCAGAAAAAAAAATACCATTATTGAGCACTCTCTACTAGCAATTAGCAACTTAAGTCCTACCAGGGTAGTGTGTAGGCATCTGCTTTTGCAGTTCCCTTGAATCATCCCAACACACACACAAGCACACACACACTCACACAAAAGTATTGCTCACTTTGGGGAAACACTGAGAACATATGATTAAAAGGATGTGTTCTGTTAATTATCAAAATCAATAATTGATAGTAGAAATATTATAGGGATCTAATTTAATCAGTAGTTTTCACTGCATCTTTTTTAAAAACTAGGACCAGAAGTGCTGACACCTGATTTCTCAGCCCCAGCAATTTTCCTGATTCACTCACTTAGGAGATAAGATATAAATGAGCAGTAAAAAGTGACCAAGGATGTGCTGGCAGGTTCAGACCGGGACAGGGAGAGAACAGAGTGGACCAGCCAGCTGCTGCTTCATTTCTAGTTCGTGGTTTTAAAATAAAGTTACTCTCTTTCCCCTATCACTGTAACATAGATACATGTGGTCTTCTGGGACCATATTCCAGATTTGAAGCTAATTCTGTTTTTAACCAGAGGAGAAGGTGGGGGAGGGGTACACGGGGCGGGGGGGGGAGGGGACTTCAAATACATTTATGGGAATGTTGTCCTTTCTATTTTTTCCACAAACTTTTTGAAGTCTCTTCATCAATAAATAATCCAGTCTTTTTGGTCAGCCATCAGTTGATCAGATAATTAAACTTGAACTAATTGTTGAATTAACATTATAGTAGTAGTAAATTCAAGGTATAATTTTATAAGTTTTGTATAATGTGATGTGGCTGAAGCTAAGCAGCAGACTGTGGTTTAGTTATAATAGTCAAATGACCGGTTTCTCTGGGAAAGCCCTCCTTTCAGATATCCTCCTCTCCCACGGCACCTGTAGTTACTATGCATGGAACCATCTTTCCAGATGGAGACTAGATGTCTAGTTCCCAAAAGGCCAACACGATAACCCACAGTGAAGACGGGACTAGAGTTGGCGTCAGGTTCCCAGTCCGCTGCTTGGTGACCTGGTCAAGTCAGGTCCTGCTTCCAAACTGCTGGTGCTCACTGGTAGGAAGAAGACTGAAGAGGATGGATGGCAATGCCTGTCTTGGGCTCTGTGAGGAGGGCATGCAAGTCTATGTTTGAAAGCCATTCTAAAACTTTGGGGCAGTGGTAGTTCCCCCACTTCCATGGGCAGTGCCCTTTTTTTCTTGAGAGTACTTTTACGTGTAGATCATAAATGAAATGCAGACTCTTTTTTTTTAATTCAGTGTTCATAATGGTTGTGGACTTATGGTAGATTTTTATTTTGTTTTGTTTTTAATTTCAGTTCTGGCCAGGAATGATGGATGAACTCTCCGAGTTGAGAGAATTCTATGACCCAGATACAGTGGAACTGATGAACTGGATTAAGTAAGAGGGTTGTGTTGTTGTTTTTTTAATTTAACTTTTTCAAATTTCAAATGTCTTTTAAGAATCACTATAGACCTCATTTGTTGTTTTTTCTTTTCTGAATTTCATTATCTGTGATTGGACATCATTTCTTTCCATTCAAGGAATAGTCTCCTTAACCACAGTCTCATGAAGAAGGGAAGCTCCTCTAGAGAGGGAAATGGGTCGGGTGGGGGTGGGGAGGGGAGCTGTAAATCTCAAGCCTCTGATAGAAATGGAAAGGAGAATTTCTGTTTATCTAAATTCAAGCATAAAGTTTCATGCTGCCAATCCTCGTCTTCGGTCACTTTCCTACCATTCAGTGTCCATTGCCACTGCTGCTGACATTTATGTGCTTGCCCTGTCATTCTGCAGAACAAAACCAGGGCCTCCACATCACACAGCCCAGTGCAGCCTGCACTTACACTCATTCTGCCCAAGCAATATGACGCTCAGCAGATTGCCCAAGAAATGTAAACAACAAGTGCTAGAGCAGGGTGCGCGATGCGTCAGTCCCGATCTTCTAGTTGATCACAAATGTGGTGTGGGCAGATTACGTGGCATTAAAACAATAGACCGGTTAGGGCAAGGGTCGGTGTTAGACTTGGGGTTAGGGTAAGATGTAAGAGTTAGGTTGATCGTGATAGACGTGTTGAGCACCCCTGTGTTAGAGCTTCTCTCTTGAGCATCATGAGGCTCGAGCATTATATTTGGCTCTTATGTCTACCCCCCTTTACTTTGCCAGAGCATTCAGCCTCTGAGTGAAAGCCACATGTTTCCCGCTTTGTTGATGCAACTTTTTCCCCTACCAGCAGAAATAAACTCTTCCAATGCCCTGTGATGCTGTTTCTCTACAGTGTAGCCCCAAAGCAGCAGTGTGACTATTCACACGTAAACAGGCGTTGCTGGTCTTCTGGCTCACTCGGGAGCACGGGCTGTGTTGTCCCCGTCACTTAGAATGCCAGTAGCCTTACTGGCACTTGCTCATGACTGATGTTGACTCACCAGTAGAGTTTAGCTCCACTTGTGTAGTAAAAGATGGTAAATGTTTGATAGCTTGGGTCTCCCGAGTGCAATGTATGGATTTTATAGAGACATATGTCGAGAATATCTGTGTGACTTTGGTCCCAGTGTCGGTCTGGATTTGACTAGATGCAATGAGTGTAATTTTTCACATATTTCTAGGGCTGAGAGTGCTAACCCGTGTTGTGTCTTTGTTTATTAATTTAATTTTAAATCATAGCAGATAATAATGGAGTAAATAATTCCTTTGATATTTATTGTATAAAGGGATAGTGAATTACTCATATGTGGAAAAGCTAATTACTTTTGCATTAACTATAGTCAACTGGAAATGTATGACATGTCTATCTGAAGGTGAGGCTGCTATTTTCTGTTTTTAAAATTACATTGTCAAAATTAATACTGTAGGGCCCCCACTCTCTTGGAGTGTCCTGAAGGCACTGGGTCTCCTAGACCTATCTTGGCCCCTCCTCCACTCCTCCTTCAGGAATTAACTACAGAGCTGTTAAAAATTCATTGCAGGGGCTGAGCCCTAGTAGCTTTTAAGTGGTTGAGTGCAGGACTGCGGCCCGCGGGCTTGGCAGTTCAAATCCAGCGGCAGCTCTCAGGAGCAGCACTGGGTAGTGCCCATGACCACCAGAGGCAGTGATGCCCCCCCCCAAAAAAAAAAAAGAAAAAAAATCATTTCAGCAGAACCCTGGATTTTCTTTGACTGTCTTTGAGACTGGATGCATTTACTTTCATCCCTTTCCTCACAGAAATTACTTAAAACCAATGTTTTGGACTCTGAAAAACTGTAGAGAAGAGAATTCTGGACAAAACAACAGCGTAGTGATCTCTTGCTACTGACTTTCCTCAATCAGGCCTGTGACCTAAGTTCCTTTGATTTGTCCACTAACAGCTCCTCTTTCTGGGTACTTCATGCCTTTATAGTCATCCTCTTTTGCATTATTATTATTATTATTATTATTATTATTATTATTATTATTAAATTCTCAAAACTGAAGGATTCGGGTTCTTCACAAAAATTGGTTCCATTGTGATCTAATAGCACCTGTTTCCCTGATATTCTTCAAATCTAAGTTATCAATTGTGAAAAGAATAGCTGCTAGGCATGTTTGTGGAATAAGCTGAAGTGAGAATGAATGTATGCCAAAACAGAGTCTATTTAGACACAAAGTATGTTTGTTTATATCAACATTTAAATCAGCTTTGGTCTGTAAGCTCAGATGCCAAGCACAAGTGATTTCTTCTGCTTCTGAAACATAAAATGTGACCTTCCACCATCACTCTGCTGTTGCAGTGAATCACAAGGGTCCATGTGCTTGAGGTATGAACGTGCTGGAGAGAAGCCAGACTGTCCTTCAGCAGTATGGTGGAAGCATTTTGTTTGTTATCCGTCCTTCTTCATTGCAATCAGGATACCATCTATCATGGGAGGAACAGGATAGGAACAACTGCCATGGCTGGTTGGGTCTGAGGAAACCAAGATCTGCAGAAGCACTATGTGACCCTTCTTTTGGGGCCGTTCTCTGTAAAGGTTGAGAAGAAGCTTATTTATTGCCTCCATCCAAGTATACTCCCATGCGCTTGACTCTGTTGTGATCAACACAGCTGCAGCAGGCTTTGCATTTGGGCTCCCATTCGAGGCATGGATCTCCCCAAGTCTCTGTGAGGACTTCTCTATTTGTGGGGAAATTAAGAGATCCTACACCACCACCCGCAGCAGAAGTTAGTTCTTTCCTTGTACATTGTGAGAGGCTCAGATCTTTAAGAGGTGATTTCATTAACTCCGCATCCTTATTATAGCCTAAAGGGAAAAAGAAAGGGCATTCATTTAGGATAATACTAACGAGTATATTTGTGAGTATATTTAAAGCCTTAATATGTAGTCATTTCATATATGAAGTATGTGATTATTAATATAATTTAGCAAGTGTTTATCAGGCATGTGTGTGATCCAGGTGAGCTGTAGTAGCAGTCCATTATAACTACCACTTCCAGGAGGTAAACATGGAACCTCATTATTTTCTTCTAGGGTTTTCCTTTAAAACCCTAACCAGTTGGTGTTTGATCCCGTGCACTTTGGAGGGCCTGGTGTGGAGCCGCACTCCCCAGGGCTTTCAGTGATGGCTGTTCCTGAGGCCGATTTCTAGGCCAGCCCAGGAACCGCCTAGCCTGCCGGTCCCTCCAGCAGGACTGTTGCCCATTTGCACCACCAGGGACTTCACCTGCAACTTTCAAATGTTTCACAGTTTCAAATGTTCACATATATAAGGGGGCACCGAAAAAACAATAGAATTGTTTTTGTCAAAGCTATGTGTTAATATTTTTTTTTTTTTTTTGCAAAACAACCTTATCACCATCTACGTACTCTCCATTAATTTACTACATTTGTCACATAAGCGATTCCATTCTTGGGAACATCTTTCAAACTCATCTGTTTGGATGGCTGATAGCACCTCTCGTTTTTTTCTTCACCTCTTCTACATCATCAAATTGCTGTCCTGTCATGTCCCTCTTCATTCATGGGAACAAAAAGAAGTCTCACAAAGTGAGTCATGTGGGGCAAGAGAAGCATGCTGTTTTCTGCTAAAAATTGGCACACTCAGATGACTGCATGAGCAACTATATTGTTATGGTGGCAAAACCACTCTCCCACCTGCCACAAATCAAACCATTTTTGTAGCACGCATTTCCCAATATTTTCAGAACCTCTGAATAGAAAGCCCGATTAACAGTCTGACCTGGTGAAATGAACTCCATATACACTAGAAGTCAACATTTTTGCCCCTTCAGGATGTTGACGATGTCCAGAACGTTTGTCATCAATCAACATTTCACCTTTTGTGGTTGGCAGCTCAAGTTGTAGCCCACTTGGTGTTAAGGCTCTGATATTTCACCTTGTTGAAATAAGAAAACCACATGTACACTTGCGTTTTTCCCACAACGCTGTCCTTGTAAGATATGTTCAACATCACAACAGTTTCTGTGGCATTTTTCCCAAACAGGAAACAAAATTGCAGTTGCACACTATTCTCTTAAATTGGCCATCACAAAAAATTAAGTTTGAGTGAAACTGCTTTCATGAAAAAACTGAACAGAGAGAACCTTTCAAGGTAAAAGCACTGACTGCACTAACTCTGAGTGAATTGTTTGATATTACTACAATGGAAGTTCTACCCAGTGGAGCTTTTTTCTGGTTTTGTGGGGCATACTCCCTCGTACTTCATCGGTGTTTTTAGAAGAACCTAGTTGTAGTTTTCAGTAAGGGAAAATAGTTTATATTTTTCTTTAGTCTTCTAGAGGAGTAGTGGTTTAAGTACAAAGTCAAGACTGCTTAGAAATTAGATTTCTTACTAATAATGTACAGGGACGTTTTGTTGAAATCGAGTTACCAAGGTGTGATGGTCCAGTTGCTGCTCCTGTGAGAACCAGGAGTCAGCTTGGCCCCATGCCCTTATGGCAGTCTGCCACCAACTATTCCAAGGACAAGCACTCTTGTCGCTCAAACCATGGGTACTTCTCTTTCCTGATCAGGTGGTTCCTGATTCTTTTTCACTTCTGATATCTGTTTCAGCAAACACCAGGCAGAATGTTTATCAGATTAGCATGCACCTTTATTTCCCAAAGGCCACTTGCCAGAGTGATAGTTTGTTCGTACCTCGGTCCTTTGTGTCCGTGAGTGTTTAATTTTTGAGTCCTGAGAATTCCTTGTTAACGTTGTGCAGTTAAGATGGATGACTCAATATATGTGAATATTCCAAAGCATGACTTTTAACTATTTGGCTGTAGATGAATTTCACTAGAAACAGTCTCTTTCTAGTAATGAAGCCTACATGTACAGTATTTTCTCAATGGAACTTAAAAAAAAGTATCAGATTTCCTATATAGTTAATAAAAGCAGAAAGAATTTACTGCATATTTTAAATATGATATTGGTTGAATTCAGTCCTTAAATGCCTTATAAGCCTCTGTGATGTTTAATGAGTCATTTTGTAGTATTTGCATAATTCTATACATTTCTGAAGTGTAGTTAGTGTAAATGCATCCACGTTATATTGTAATGCTCAGTTTACCCATGAGTTCAACAGTAATTAGCATGTTGAAATTTAGAGCTTCAAAAATAAATGAGATTACTTGTTCCAAATGTCATCAGGTCTTCCTGGAATGACATTTAAATTACTTGATGTAAATCCATTTGACCTGTGAGTCCTTGTCACTATTTAGTGACATTTCTTACAGAGTAATTGTTTGCAGGTTAGACAGCCTGCTATGGAGCTTGGCAGAGAGCTATAAAAATAAATTATCCTTTCATTTTATACATCATTTATTCAAGCATTTGTAAAAATTACTTTGTTTTTCTATAATGGAAAAGTGTCATTCAGTGGTTAAAAACACATTAGCTATTTTAGATACAGACCACAGGCTATGTCAGGCAAAATGTCTGAAGGAAGCGTGCCCATTGTGCTCTCTGTTTGACTGCGGACTTAAGGGGAAGGGCAAAGAAGCCCGCTCCCCTTCTGTAGGAAGTCACAGCAGGAAGTAGAACCCTGAGTACGGCTATCTCAAGTTTAGAAAATGGGTGATTGTCTTTCATTGTTTGCTATTTTCCTTGCTGCTTTTACTTTCTAAGGAGAAAATGAAACGCTTTCAGTAGAGGGGACATATTCCAGGTTTTCTGTGGGGGCAGTACTTACAGAGCCAAGTCAGACAGCAGAAAGTGAATAAAGATCATCTCCTGTGGTCAGAAGTTTGTATGGAATCATAACTCCTGGTTCAGTTCACAGGTGTTGGAGCGTTTGCATTTTGTCGCGTTAAAGAAGAATCATGGCATTGAAAGTAGGTTAGCAGTCCAAGGTGGGCTGCTCCAGCAATTTCAACAGAGCGCTTCTCTGTACCGCTTGCCGAGGAGTACGATCTGAGCCAGTGACTTCCTCGGCCCGCCAATCACTTACGTGGCACCTCACCTGACTCCTCCGTAGGGGCTTTGTTTTGTCTCAGGCGTCACTAACTGTGGAGGGATGGGGAGTGAGAACATTCTGAGAAGAGGAACAAAGTAAACCCAACCACCAGGAAGTCAGTTCCGACTCTGTGGAACAACACAGAACTGCTCCTTCAGGCTCCCAAGACAGTACCTGTGTCTAAGATCCTACAGCCTCCTCATTCTCCCCTGGAGCAGCTTGTGGAATAGAACAACTGACCTTGCAGTTAACAACAAAACGCTTAGCCCACTGGGCAACCAAGGCTCCATTAAAGGTCTCCAGTAAAAATGAATGAGCTGAGCCCCCGTGGTGCAGTGGTTGAGTGCAGCACTGCAGCCTACTGGCTTGGCGGTTCAAATCCAGCAGCAGCTCTCTAGGAGCAAGTCTGAGCCTCCCACTTCCACCAGAGGGCAGTGATGCCAAAAAAAAAAAACCCAAATTAATGAATGTTTGATAGACTAATGACTAGTTTAACTTGAACTGTTTGCCTATAATAGTTGCTGAATGCATAAGCCTCGTGAGGTCAGGCATACCGTGTTTGCCACCCCAGTACATAGTAAGGCCAAAGGAGTGTTTCATGAGTAGAGGGAGAGTAACTATAGCTCCCTAGTGAACAGGCAGGGCTTTTGACATTTAACCCTCTGGACCAGGTAAGTCATTGAAGCATTCACAATGATAATCCAGGAAACGGGCCCAAAAGTTGGTTATTGGCCATGCCTGGATAATGAAACCAGCCAGCCATCTTGGCTAGATGTGCTTTTTTCCCTTTAGAAAAACATCACAGGCTAACGGGGATCATAATTATAAAACAGTGTAAACAGCACTGTGTGCCTCCCAGTGTGGGTTCTTGTTACATATTCAAACCAGTGATGCCGAGACAGTGTCCAGCATATATAATATTAATGAGTATGACAGGCTCAGCTGCTGGGTTTGTCACTAGGGCAGAAAGATCACTCTGCCACCCTCCAGGAAAGACCACCACGACCAGAGGTAGCTCACCCGTGTACGACCTCAGCCTCACGCTCTGCAGGATGTGCGGCCCAAGCTCACCTCCCTCCTGCGTCCTAGAGCCGTGGCCCCCCAAAGACAGCCACTTGCTGACATAACACTGGCACATTTTTGTAGTGGACTGGTTAAAGCCAGCTGGGATTATACCAAAAGAGAAGACATGGTTGGAGTGGGGTGGGGGGGGCGGTGAAGATTTTCTTTAATTTGTCAATCTTTTCATGTTAGCCATTTTGGCACCATACAAATGAAGGTAATCAGTAGCTAGGCATCTGTAAAACCTCTCACCAAGGAACCTTTACATATTTTTGAGACCAGCGTCTTCTGACCATGTAGGACAGATGTCTGAGCTTCCCCATGAATTACAAGCACTTACTTGTTCTTGTGTCCCTGGATTTTCAAGGTCAGCCACGTTACCATGACCTGTGTCTTGGACTGTGGCCTAGGTAGGGCAGGATGCAGCAGTGGGCTTCCTTCAGCCCTACCCAGGGTTCCATCAGCTGGGAATGAATGCGGAGGATATTGTCGGAGAGAAGCTTCAAAAGTAAACATTACTGGGTGAACAGCCCCTTCCTGCCCTTTGCTGGATGCCGTGATCTTAGTGTGGGGTTGAGATGGGGAATAGCCTTCTCCTGAGAGCTGTGAGTGCGACAGGGCAGTTCTGAGAAATTCAGACCCAGAGCACGTTTTCACCCCGACTTCTCTGCAGACTCATGAGAGCAGCCTGCCAGGGTGACTTCTGCAGAGGGTGGTCGCTGCCCTTCAGTCATTTTCATTAGGCTCTTCCTTCTGAAAACAAACTCCGTTTTCCCTCCATCTAGCAGACTCCTCTTAGTCAGCACATGGGGGCTATGTGTATCTCATGGTATTCCTCAGGGGCCTCTGTAGTAACTTCTGTGTGGCTGTATGGGAAAGAATGCATGGAAGAGCTGTTGTGTTCTTGAACCGGACACCCAGCACCACCAAGTGATGGGTGAGGCTTACTCAGATGGAAAAGAATTAATTCAATCAAGTGCTTGTGAGTTTGCCTTCTTCAGGATGTCCCTCTTTGGTCTTCTGCCCTTGTCCCTCCCATCCGACGGGAAGACAAAATCAAAGCCTGTGGTAATTAGAAAGTGAGATCATCATTTAGTATTAAACCTTGTGTTAAGATGCCTCTAAGTTTTCCATCATCTGAAAGAAATGCACAAAAGGAAAGCTGTAATTCTTGTGTTTTTACATTGGAAACCTTGCACATTGCCAGGTTAAATAAGATAACATTTGCTGCTGTACACTCTCCTTTCTGTGTTCCTTCATTTTTATTAATTCTGCTTTTCTTAAAAATAATTTAAGGTAATGTCTGTGATCTCAGTTTCATTTTAAGCAAAAACCTTATCGCTTGCTCATGATCAGTTATGTTTTCTGGATGTATAGTTTATCATATCTTTAGTTTAATGGAAATTTAACTTGTTATATGTTCAGCAAAAAGCAGTAGCAATCTTTTGAATTCTCGTTAGCCTCTGGAGCAGTCAGAGAGGATTAGAAACCTTAGATTCAGGAGCTGCCTGCTTTGGGAGACAGTTCATTGTAATAGTAATCCTATCAAAACAGGATGTTACAGGCTTCCTGGTGAACTTATGTACTTGCCAATAGTCGAAAGATGTGAAAAGTTTCCTAAATATTTGGAGTGCAAATCAGAAACCCAAGCAGCCTCCTCTGTTTTCCCAAGCCTTAGCACTTCCCGAGAAGGCTTGATAGTCTGAGTGTCTGCTATCTTTTTGGACATGGTCGCTTTGGGTTGATTCAGACTTTGAACCCTTTCAGCTTGCACACTCCGAGGAAGGCTGTGTTCGCTGGAAGCATGCAGCTGCTGGCTGGAGTCAAGCTGTGCACGGGCAGGATCTTAACCAACCACCCTCACTATGAAGACAAAAACCTGAGAGAGCGAACCAAAGCGGTAAGGACCCCACCCAGTGAGCTGCCTCCTGGCTTCTTCCTGTTCGAGGTCAAGATAAGATGTGTGGTGCCCGGTGTACACCGGGGGTAGGAACACTAATTTGGAGGAAAATCACAGGGCACAGGGCTTGCATCTCCTCAGCCCTTTCTGGCTGTCCCAGGCATGTTGCTGAGCGCATGCTCATCTTGGCTAGAGTAACGAGAGGATGGCATTTGGGAACAAAGCCTCAGAACCTCTGAATTGGAAGGGAAGAAGAAGGGCAGGGACATGCTGCTCACAGTGTTTGTGGCCCATTTGTTGGCTTCATGACATTTTATCTAAAATACGTAGTACAGCCACAAAGTTAAAAAGTCTGGACCTGTGGGGGGAGAGGGTAATGAGTAGCTGATACCCAGGGCTCAAGCAGAATAAAGTGAACAGATTTTAAGCAGGACACCATTGACCAGGGGTGGGGGGGTGGGGGTTCTTGATTAAAAATTTGGTCTATATGGAGCAACAAAAATTTTCATAGAACGCAAAAATAGTGTTGCAAAAAAAATAGTATTGCAATATATTTTCATTTTAAAACGCCGCAGGATGTTAAATTGTTAAAAAGCGGGACATCTGGTCACTTTGAAGTAGAAAGAAAATGGTTTGAGAATGATGATGGCAACAAACGTGCTTGACACGATGAATGGATGGATGGATTGTGTTAAGAGTTGTACAAGGCCCCAATAAAATGATTTTAAAAAGTAGAGAGAAGGGACTATAGTGTCAGGTCTCCTACTCCTCTCTCACAGCCACTGGTTCCCCTCCCAGGAGACAGTACTGCTACCAGTTTCTTGTTCGTCTCTCCAGGGTATTTCATACGCATACAAACATATGCACACATTCCTACTCTTTTCTCCCTTTTAACTCAAGGAATAGCGTGCCTCACTGCCTTTTTTGGACACTTTTTATAATTTTAAACTTATTCCATAGCAATATATAACACTTACCTTATGCTTTTAAACCACACAATATTACATTATGTACATAACCAAATTTTATTTAATCATTTGGTTATTTCCCTGTACTGTAAATAAAGAACTTGCACATGTGTTCTTCTGCATAGTGCATAGTTACAGACCTGTAATTCAGATTCTTTGACATGGCATTGTCGGGTCAGGTAAAGTGGGCACCAGCACGAAGTGCCTGCTTCCCAAAACCACAGCAGCAGGGTGGCACACGTCTCTGATGCTTCATGTTGGTCATTCCTTGATCTTGGTATTTGAAAGTTGTTCAAAAGTTTGGTTGTTGGTCTTCAAAACTCTGAAACCTGAAGGACTAGCTGGCGACCCGCTACCATTACAAAACTCTGAAAAGACCACATGAGAAAGTCCTGGATAGAATGGGAGAAAGATATCCTCAGAACAGAAATCCAGAAAGAGACCAGGCTTAGTGGTTGGCTGAAGACAAGCGGCGCCTCCTAGTGGTGATTCAGGTCCACTCACTGCCTCGTTAAAAGCAACACCCATTTCAGATCAAAAGGACAGCATGTACCCAAGGACAGAGGGCTAGGAAAGAAGGTGGAAATTCTGGGAGCGAGTGGGATAAGCGATGTTACCATGTGGGGATTGAAATGGATGAGTTGAAACAGAATGAGCATGAAATGTTGAAAGTTAAACTGATGATCTCTGTAAACCTTCTCCCAACTCCCAGTAAAAAGTTACATAACCAATGTGGTTTGCATACAATGTATTGATTGTGATGGGAGTTGTATAAGCCCCCAATAAAATGATTTTTTTTAAAGTTACATAACTAAATAAAATCGTTTGAATTATAACTCAGAAAAAGAAGAGTTTGTTGTTGTCTTGGGGTGATATTTGTCTAGTTTAAAGCAAATGATTTATACTAAATTTTCTCTTTTAAGAATGAGAATTGAAAAAAAAAGAATGAGAATTGTCTTAATTTACCAGTTGTTCATTCAAACTCAGTATGGCCACACTGGACAGAGCAGGGCTGCCTTACCCAGAGTCACATCTCTAAGACTGTCCTTCTGATCCACTGGCCTTAGGCTTAGCAGCCGAGCATGGAAGCTCTGTGGCACAGGAGTGCCTTCTCCTTGACGCAAATCCAGCTGTGAGAATTCCCCAGACAGCCAAGCATGGGTGGCTCCCTGTGCTGCAGAGACGGCATACCGACTGTGCTCGGGAGTCTGAGCTCTGCCTTCTCTATGGTCCAGGCCTTCCCTGGTAACAAAGACTAGCACCCTGAAAGCCCCCAGGTTCTTCTCCGTGGACACCGTTAGTCTGAGGCCTTGCTGGACTGTGGGGCAGCTTCACAGTAGCCTCCTCTCACACACCCAGTCGGGCAGACACCGTAAATTAGGCCTTCAGAATGCAGCCCCTAAAGTCAGAGTCCTCATAATGATGGCCAGCAAGGAAACCGCACTCCTTTCCATCCTCTCCTGCCCCAGCCCCACCAACTGTCCCAATTCAAGCACCGCCTCAGATGGAAGCCACACGGGCTGGGAGCGTTCCCTTCTGGTGTCTGACGCCCAGGAAGACTGAGAGGCCTCCTCTCCCTCGCGAGCTGCCATTGGCTGCTACCAGTCACTCTTACTCCTGGCACCCATCAGTGTGGGCTGGGTCTCATTGTGAGCAAGTGAGATGAAGGGCAGATGCAAAGGCTGCGCCTTTAGCCAGGGCCCTCCTCTGGCCCCTCCATTGCCAGAAATCCAGTCAGTGGGCACTGTGTCCATCATTAGGTGCCATCGAGGCGATGCGGACGCCTCGTGACCCCATGCTCAAGGAAGGAAACACTGCCCCATTCTGCACCGTCCCCCAAGTGTTGCTCTGTTCGAGCCCATAGCTGTAGCCAGGTGTCCGTCCCTCTCTTTCATGCCCTCTACCAAGCCGATGTCCTTCTCCAGAGACTGGTCTCAAGTACATGGGATAAAGTCTTACCACCCTTGCCTCTATGGATCATCCTGGCTAAACATCTTCTGAGACAGATTTGTTTGTTCTCTTGGAAGTCCAGGGTGCTTTAAATATTCTTTGCCAGCAACTTAATCAAATGTATCAATTCTTCTTCAGTCCTCCTCATGCCATGTCCAACTCTCACATACATTTATGAGATGAATTTAAAGTACCATAGCTTGGGTGAGGCGCAGCTTAGTGTTCAAAGTAGGCTCCCTGCCTTTCAACACTCCCTTTAAGCTCGTATGTACTCCACCACATTGTGTGCTTTGGTAAAATGGTCTCAGAATTAGTATCCACTGTGAATTTTCCTGCCAAATCTTGTGTATTCCACAAGACTCACATTCCCCTTCTCAAATCTAAGTAGTGTTCCCTTTGGAAAATTCCCTCCCATGTTCCAGGACTACAAATGACTGGCCCAGGCGCTTAGAGGAGAGGAAGTGGGGAGCAAGAGGCGGACCCTGGGCCACACAGATTCACGCCTTCCACAAACTGGCAGTACAAGGCGTTGGTGCCCTCACTCCATTTTTATCTCGTTCTGAAAGGTTTATCAGATTTATGCCAAGAGGTCTCCAGAGGATGTGCATGCACTGCTCAGGTCCTTTGGCACCGACTATGTCATCCTGGAGGACAGCATCTGCTATGAGCGCAGGAACCGCCGGGGCTGCCGGCTGCGGGACCTGCTGGACGTCGCCAACGGACACGTGAGCATATTGCCCATTTCATGGATCGGGGGCGGGGGTTGTGTTCCAAGTCAAGGCCTAAGCATCCCAAGGCCTGTAAATCAAGTTACATTTTGCAAGTTGGAGCACACATCTGCTATTCTCTTGCATCCTGCAGAACTCTGTACTGCCAGACTTCCAGGGCTACCTCAGGGGCAGGGAAGGA
The DNA here is from genome assembly GCA_004026705.1 of Nesogale talazaci. Taxonomy (NCBI): domain Eukaryota; kingdom Metazoa; phylum Chordata; class Mammalia; order Afrosoricida; family Tenrecidae; genus Nesogale; species Nesogale talazaci. The sequence continues at coordinate 76,634 of PVJH01007827.1, forward strand.
GATAGAGAGGGTCTCTGGATCCCCAGCTTCACAGCAGCCATCAGCTCCTCCATATGCTATTTTGTGCCCTGAAGGTCTATATTAAATCTACTTTCTAAAGAGTGTACTACTTAAAAACAGTAACACACCAGCCCAAGCTCGTTTAAAAACGGCACTCAAACACGTTCTGTTAGCCCAGTGGCTTGGGGTCATTGATTATATCCCAGTTGTACAAACATTCTCACCTTTGCCCCACCGCTTCCTCAGGTTCCTAGCTAGTCTGTCAAGTTGCTGTTGGGAGTTTGATTCCACCCGTACGTCGATCTTCCAAGAACATAAAGCTTAAGGCGCTCAATCTTTAGTAGTTAACAGCATTTGTGATCCTTGGGGCATATGCCACCCACCAGTGTTTGCAGTCTCTCATGTTTCTTGGGCCACTCCTATCCCAATGTTGTATGTGCTACCACCTGGTGGGAACCTGTGTAAATGCACGACCTGCACAGCTGTGTGAATCTGTACACATTACCCATATCTTAACCACCCTTCCACCGGTACCCACCTGGGACATTATGTCTCCCACATAATCGTATCAAAATCCATAGTACCTCAAAAAATTTCCCCCTCAATTGCATTACTGAAAACACATAATGTCAACAGAAATTAAAAGCAGGAAATAATCTGGTTGTGACTGAGTTAAGACTAAATGATGAGTTGATTTTAACACTTTAAAGACTGGATATTTTAAAATCAAAAAGTTAAAAATCAAGCAACCAAATCAATGTGAAGGGGTGGGAAAGTAGTGGAGATCCAAAACCCATCTGCGAGTTAACACATTAAAGACCAGATAAACTCAGAATCCATCCGCAATGTGTTAAGAACTATTTGTGACTTAAAGTTATCTTTGGCCAGTAAGTTCAGAAGTTCATCCAGCATCCTTGATTCCATAAATCTAGGTTCCATAAGAATTTGAAATTATATTTTACATTTTCCCCTTTTTGTTAGATTTTTCTCCAGTGGATTCAGATTTTTAGCCAAGGAAAGTAACATCCTAAAGCTATATTGTATTCAGAGGACCACAAACATGCACTTAAATTTACCTGTGTATAACTTTTTCTAACTACGCTACATAGCAATTTAAAAGAACTTTCTTTGGTCCTTCTAATTCTTCTCTTCGTTATCATCTGAGGGACAGTACAGTACTTCACCAAGAACAAGGAGACCTAAGTTTCCCCTTATATGACCCCACACTTGCCTTCTCAGCGTTGATTTGGACATCTGAAAGGTGGAAGAGATGAACCAGAGAGACTCCAAGTTGCCACTGAAATTTAAATAAAATAATTTTATTTAATTTGACAAGTCTTAAAGAAACCACATCACTACTCCTATGTCATACTGATTCTTCCATCCGCTATCACTTTTAAGTACGAGTTTCTTGTTTGGGGGTTTGTCTTTGCTTGTAGATGATGGATGGCCCGGGAGAGAATGAGCCCGATCTGCAGGCTGCAGGTCACCCTCGCTTCTGTGAAGAGATCAAGAGAAACCTGCCTCCTTACACGGCGCACTTCACCAGAGTGTTTCAGAACAAAACATTCCACGTTTACAAGCTAACTCGAAACAAGTAACACGGTGTCCTCTGCAAACCCTATTTTTGATACAGCGAAACTCCACCAGAAAGAAGCTCAATTGATCATGTCCTCTGTAATTAGGTACCCTGCACCCGAAAGCTGTGATGAGTAAGTTCTACAGATGTTTACACAAGTCCGAACTCTTTTCATCCTGTCTCTCTCTTTTCCATGAATGTTCTTCAGCATAACTGTTTCTCAGCATGGCCTAGCATTTTGTTGGGGAGCTCAACCTGTGCTCCACTGGTAGCCTGGACAGTCGCCCACGACGCTGGAAATTGCGAGCCTGTTCAGGATTTGAAGTATGTGTAGCCTTCATCTGTCTTGAGACAGTGATGGTTGGATTGAATTGAGGATGTGTGTGATTAAGTTATTTGTTTTTTATTTCACTTGTGAAGACCAATCATTCATTAACTTTTTAAAGAGCTCTTTAGTGTTTCATATCCTGTATTTGGAGTAATCTTTGGTTTGTCTTGATTTACATTTTCAATTTTCATGAAAAAAGTTATGAAAAAAATCATATTCAGTCTTTGTATGTACATGAAACTTCTGGTTGAACTCTGTCTGAAATGTGTATAGTAGAACTTCTGTAATATGTATAATGTAGTGTGTGTGTGTGTGTGTGTGTGTGTGTATTTCAATGCTGAAAAGTATTGCCAACAAGTGTTCCAGGTCCATATTGTATGTAGCCAGTAGAATTTGTGTTCTCACTTTAAAACGTGCTGGTAACTATTTAACCCCGCCTTCATCCGAGAGAGCTTTGCTTTACTTCTTACTCATTTAAACTGACTGGGTTTGCAAAATTTTGTAAATGGTTTGTGTTTTTAGCCTTTGTATTTTTTTACAGCCTACAATCTTGCAAAGTCTGAATATTTTTAAAATGCTGGGGCTTAACTAACTTGCTACTGCGGTATTTTTAGCAGACAGCATTTTCATACCAGGTTGGTTTTGTGTCTCCAATCTTACTGTGAGGTCCTGCTAGTGCGACTCTTTTCCTGACTCAAAAGTGCCTCCAAGTCCTGCCTATGAAGAAACACTGAGCAGATTGAGGGTACCTGCCCCCCAAAAGTGCTAATGATTGCCTTTCTAATTATTTTTTCATTATGGGGGCCTGAGAAGTTGCTGATAAAAGCATATCATGCATTGACTTAAATCAAGATGGCAAGTGCCATGAACTTCCACCCTTGTTCTTATGAAGCAAGGTAACACGTGCAGCAAGATGGCTAGTGCACGTGCAAATAGTTTTCTATCCAGTTACTACTTCCTGAGCAGCTGTCAAAACATTTTCTACACTGTCATTTTGAACACAAGGATATTTGGCTTTTATCAAAATTTGTTTTAAAAAGAAATCAACAGTAGCTACATTATGAAATTATGCAGCTGAAACGCCTGAATTACATTTTCCTATATTCCTTAAGAAGATGGGCGACCACTGCAGTTTTGGATGACACAGAAATAAGGCATTTTAATCAGTCCAACAACCCTAAGTAAGCCAGTACCGATGCATGCCTGTTGCCGCTGACAGCATGGGTCAGAGCATCCTCCGAGTGCCTTTCTCCAGTTGACACAAGCACATGTAAGGTACAAGTGTGTCCACCAGTGTGGCTGCGTTTTAAAGTTCTCTGTTACCTTTTCAGATATATCGAACTTTGGTTTGAATATTCCTGTGTGTGTTAGTCTAAGCACTTGGGGTTTTTGAAGTCTTGGTCACATAAAAATGTATTTAATTTTTTTTCTTTTTAACTGTGGTCATACAGTGATGCCTCTCCTACCCCCAACCTCCCACCCCACGGTTTAGGTGCCATTGTTTCCAAAGCATGTAGTCTTCGGTGAAAGATACAAAGTGCCAAAAAAATCTTATAAGACAAAATTCATATCCTCTTTCCAAGACACTGTGAACGTGTACAGTCCAAGTTTTTATTTCCTGATGACCCGATCTCCACGGAAGCCCCATGAGAGGCTCTGATTGCTCCTCAGACGTCTCTGAGGACCTGATTATTGGCAGACACGGAATCAAGGAGAAGCCAGCCAACTCTGGTTTCCAGTCCCTCCACCAAGAGAATTTCATTTTGCATTACATGCACACTCACCTTTGCAACTGTGTTCGTATTTGGCAATGACCTCAAATTAAGGCTCTAGCGTTGGTGGTCAGCAAAGCCACTTGATTTTGCTCAGATTTAGCGGTTAGAACCTCTAACTACCAGTGAAGCGCTCTCACCGGCTGACATCAGCAGAGGACCAGGGGCTCCTTACCTGACCGGGGGCTCCTTACCTGACCGGGGGCTCCTTACCTGACCGGGGGCTCCTTACCTGCTGGTCAAAGCTCCCTGCAGCGCGGGGCACCCACACCCTCCGGTGCTCTTGCGCCCTCACCCTTGGTTGAGCCATGTGCCCAAACTAATGTGCTCGGTGCCTGTTGTACTGAGCATTGCAAGCTCACAGTTGTCTTGGATTTGCAAAAACCATGGAAAGGGGGAGCCCTGGTAGATAGTGGTTACGAGTTGTCTTGCTAACTACAAGGTCAGTAGTTCAAAACCGCCAGCCACTTTAGGGGGGGGAGGGCTTTCTACTCCTGTAAAAAGTTCAGTCTCAGAAACCCACTGGGGCAGTTCTGCTTTGTCCAGTAAGCTTGCTGTGAGTCGAGATCACCTTGACAGCAGTGTGGGCTTTGGGGAAGGAATGTGCATGTGGAAAGTCTTATTTAACTGAAAACTCAGTTGAGTGCTCTGGTAAAATTGGATAGCGTTATATTTGCTAATACAATTACATCCTGTTCAGTGTGCTTGGGCAAGTTTTAAAACATTGGAAAAACAAAAATCAAGCAAAGTTGTGAACTAAAATGGATTCAAAGGTTGAAGGACTCATTTCACTATGTAAGATTCTAAGCTGAGAAGGATGGTTCTCAAATATGACTCTTGTGTATGACTCTTGTCAGAAGCAGTGCCACAATCATTGGACCCATATGGAAAGGGAAAAAATTGTCTTTGCATCAAGTGAATATAAATGGATGTACAGCTCTGTATTTTAAGTTTTGGTTCCTTACTTGGACCCTCACTGCATACTTGACCCACTACTGATCCTGATCACAGTGACTGATGCAGATGCTGCTGAAGCTGACAGGTCAGTCACTTAGAAAGAGTGGGAATTCACATCCAGTACATTAGTACATTCACATCCAGGACATCATTCAGTGCCCTCTAGGTCACTTACAGATGGTTGACCCCAACCTTTGTGAGATCAACAGTATTTCGGGGGGGTGGGCATATTTGTCTGCTGTGGGTGCTGCTGGGTGGCAAAGGCATATGTCGATACTGGGTCTGCAGCTTCATTTTGCAGTTAACTTAAACTAAGATGTAGAAATTTTAGCCCCACTTTGGCCAAAACCTACCAGAGTTAACATAGAAATACTGTCTTTAAAATGAAATTGAAACCTTGGGGTTATATGTTTGGGGGTTCAGTTCCAACTCACGGCAACCTCATAGGAAGCTATTAGAATGTCCTTTTATCATATGTCTCGTGTGATATGCTTGCAAATGCTTTATACATGCCAGCCTCTTGGCCTGCAAGAGAGTGCTTGTCTGTTCATGGCAAAGGCTTTTAAGAGGGTGGCTTGCTTTCTTTGGCAATTGATTTTGTTTTTAACTTCCTGTAGGTGAAATCTTACAGAGAGCTTTTATAATCTGTTGTACTGAGATATATGGAAATTAAATGCTAAATAAAGCTCTTTTAAATCACAAAACAAGATGTGTCTTTCATGTTCGTCAAAGTTGAAAACCAAGAAGCCAGATTATGGAAGAGCACAAAGTAGAGTCAGATGAAGAAGGTGGGTGCATGTGGCGAGATCATGACTGTATGGTTTAACGTGGGGTAGTCAATCGCATCACAGGAGTAATGTTGTGTTATATGTTTACTAATTTCCCTTCCATCTCAAGGATTTCATTTCTGTTTCTAAAGAGAAGACTGCTCTCACCTAAATTTACCCTGGGAGAGAGCAATGCTCTGTGTTTTGACCTTTGGAATAGTTTCTACTTTCTTGATTCCATTCTTAAACCTTAGTAACTCAGGAAGATGGTGGCAGCCCCTCTTGTTGGTAACAGTGTGTAGGAAACCAGTGTGCATGATTTTCAAAATGCCAGGCAGACGTGGTTGGAGAGACCAATAGACTTCCACATTGAGGAGCCCCACAATGAGATCCCAGCTCCTAGGTACCAGCAGGCGCTATCTAGCAACACAGGGAATTACAAGGTAGCACAGTGATTTTCGGATATAAGTGAATTGTATGCACAGTCAGCTGGTTATGTGACACCAGGCTGTTGGCAGATGAAATGTTTCTTTTCCCTCTGCCCTTCTTTCTGAGGCAATATCACATTTACTTCATAACCCTTTTCTGTTAATTTGGTATTTAAATATTTCCTCCATAAGGTTGATTTTTTTAATGCAGCAAACGGAATGGGTTGTGAAATCAATATCATGGTTGCAAGCAACATTTCTAGAAAGGGGTGGGAATAAAAAGGAAGAAGATTGCCGACATGGTAAGTGTAAGTGTTGCTGTGAAGCGTGTGTAGTCTGTCTGAACGAAGGTTCCATCTGTACTTGAGAAGAATGTTGTGCCGTGTTCTATAGCTAGCAGTTAAATCTGATCCCTTTGTCACTGTCCAAATCTTTTAATTCTTATGGATCCATCCATCCATGTCTCCAAAGATTAAAATTGAGTTTTCTATTTCTCCCTTCTTGATTTTTGGTGGTTTATTTATTTATTTATTTAATCATTTTATTGGGAGCTCGTACAACTGTAATCACAATCCATACATACATCCATTGTGTCAAAACACATTTGTTGCCCTCATTCTCAAAGCATTTGCTTTCTACTTATTGGGGGCTCTTACAGCTCTTATAGCGATCCGTACATCCATCCACTATGTCACACACACTTGTACATATGTTGCCAGCATCATTTTTAAAAGTCTTTCTACTTGTGCCCTTGGTATCAGCTCCTCATTTTTGTTTTTTGGCATCACTGCCCTCTGGTGGTCGTGGGAGTTACCCAGCGCTGCTCCTGAGCGCAGCTGCTGGATTTGAACCGCCAAGCCCATGGGTCGCAGTCCCACACTCAACCACTTATGCCACCAGGGCTCAGCCTAGCTCCTCAATTTTAACCTCCCTCTCCCACCCTCTTTCATAAACCCTTGATAATTTATAAATTATTTTTTCCATGTCTTACACCAACCACTATCTCTCTTCATCCACTTTTCTGTTGTTCGTGTGTTTGTGTGTGTGTGTGTGTTGGGGGTATTAATATGTCGATCATTTGTTATCAGTTCCCCTTTCTACCCACAACTTAGACACTTGCCCTTCTAGTATTGCTACTCACTATTGATTCTGAGGGGTTTATCTGTCCTGGATTCCCTGTGTGTCATGCTCTTATCTATACCAGTGTACATGCACTGGTCTTACTGGATTTATAAGGTAGAATTGGGGTTATTATAGTTGAGGGGGTGGGCGAGAGAAGCATTAAAGAACTAGAAGAAAGTTGTATGTCTCATTAGTGCTACACTACGCCCTGACTTGTCTTTTCCTTGTGATTCTTCTGTGAAGGGATGTCCAATTGTCTACAGATGGGCTTTGAGTCTCCACTCTGCCCTCCCCCATGTTCGCATCAATATTATTATTTGTTCTGAGTCTTTGCTGTCTGATACCTGATCAAAGTCATACCTCATGATCACAGGCTGGTGTGTTTCTTCCATGTGACCTCTTTGCTTCTCAACTAGATGACTGCCTACTTATCTTCAAGCCTTTAAGACCCAGACACTATATCTTTTGATAGCCGGCCACCATCAGCTTTTTTCACCATATTTGCTTGTGTACCCATTTTGTCTTCAGCAATCTTGTTGGGAAGGTGGACAGCACAGAATGTTAGGTTATTGGAATTAAGTATTCTTGTGTTGAGGGAGTACTTGAGTAGAGGCTCAATGTCTGCTACTTTCATAACATATAAATATATGTACTTAGAAAAAATCTATGTACATAGATATCTATTTCCCAATCATGTAAATATATATTCTTATTATGTGCCTATATATATACCTCTATAAATGTCCTGTGCCTCCTAGTTCTTTCCTCTATTTCCTTTTGCTTAACTCTTGTCCCACCATCATGTTTGGCCTTTATTCAGCTTTCATTAATTCCTCTTGACTACATTGCACTTGATCAAGCTCCACTAGGCATCCTACATCCTCTTAGCCATCAATTTTAGACACTTGTTCCCTTGTCCCTGGGTTTGTTGGCTCCACTTTTCCTTTTCTCAACCTCTCCCTCTCCCTCTCCCATGTCTCCTAGAACAGTTGGTCCAGTTGTTTTCTCCTCGGGATTGTTTATCCCGCCTATCTTATCTAGACAGACATGCAAAAACAATAACAAATACCAAAACAACAAAATAAAAGCTTATAATCCCAGATCTGTCAACATTTATGCATATTTTCCAGTTGCATCTGATAAGATATCATGCCCTGCTCTTGAAGTCTATTTTGGGGATTCCTCTTGGTCTTCACTGCTTTGCTCCTCTTGCTGCTCTGTTGCACACTCTTCGTGTTTCGCCCTGGTGTGGTGGAGTCAGATCGGCACAATTTCCACACTCTGTTTCCAGTGTTGTCCCCTGTAGCGTTAATGTTATGTCTCATAGTGGGGCCAGCCCGATGGTCCTCTGTGCACTGGCTGCTCTGAGCAGGAATATCATCCTTGGGGCTTTGTGTGCCCAGATGTGTTCCACTCGTTCTTTCTCTCTCCTTCCCTCTTCATTTGCTCCTGTGTGCTCTGAACAGACTTAGCCCTCTTCCTAAGTTGTAGCCTCAGTGCTGTCCTCTGTAGTGCATTCTTCTGGGGAGGGGTCCAAGTAGCTGGAAGTGGGGCCTGCCTTGTAGCCAGTTATTCTTAAGAATGACAAAACTAAATTTCCAACAATGTCCATAGCCTCACGCCAGAATTCAAACCAAGTTGCTGTTGAAATGACTCCTATGTTCACTGAGACAGAAATGAGAGCGAGAATCAAAGGGGCTGATTTGTTCCGTGAGCTTTATTATACTGTCTGGAAGAGCATTGACATTTCCCCCACAGGCACTTTTCAAGCAACTATTTAATCATAGAGCACACATCTCAAAAAATTATCTGGAAAAAAAGTATCTGATACTTGCTTTTTGATATAAAAGCTGAAAACAGACATTGTCGAAAACATCCTGTAGAATACTAATCCATGACAGAAGAGAAAGATGACTGACGTCTGGTTTTATCTCATGATCATGAACAGAATGGACAAAGGACAGAAGGAGAGGTAGGCCATTGTCTACAGGATGGTCAGATTTTAGAGTAACAAGAGCCAGCAATGTGGAGCTGGTGTGCTGACAACTGCCTTTCTCAAAGATGACCAGCTGGTTCCCCAGAGCTAGCCCACGCAACAAGGACTTGCTGTTTTGCCTGATAACAACACATGTCTGGCATGTCCCTGACCATCAACTCTGTTTGCATGGAGACAGGAAGCTTAAATTGCAAGATATATCAATCCCCATGAAGGAAAGGAGTGTGACCTCCCCAGTCCCCATGCTGAGCAGAAAGAAAAGAAGGGCTGGAGTGGAACCTGCCTGGCAGGTCCTGGGTGCCCAGGAGGAACTGAGGCCAAGGCAGTGGCAACTTGTGTCCTGAAGGTGGGCCACCATCAGGGCCAAGGAAGAAGTGGGACCACAGGGTGAGCCCAGCTCCCAGCCCTGAAAAGGCGTGCTGTGGTCAAAGAAGCTGTGAGGTTCGGACATGGGAGGCAGCAGTCTGGTGCCTGTGCAGTCCTTTACTCTTCCTTGATGCCCTTCCTGGGGAAGGCAGCCTATCTGTGCAGAGGGGTCAGTGGGTAGCAACCGGTGGCGATTGCACTTTATAGTTCAGGGCAGAGGCCAGGTCTTGTCAACATGGCCTCAAAGGGAGGTGTGCATGATAGTGGGATAAGAGGAAAGTAGAAGGAATGAAAGGAGGGAACTGGGAGGCAAAGGGTATCTTCAGGGCATCTACAGGCATAAACATGAATATATGTATTTATATCTATATGGGGAAATAGATATACATGCATATACTTATAGGGTTAGCATTAAGGCACCAGATGGAATTATACCTCCACTCTGCAAGTACTTCCTGAATGCAAGAACACTTTGTTCTATTTATTGGCAATCCCTGATGCTCATTTTCCCGACACAATCACTGAAGACAAATGTGTGCACAAGCAAAAGTGGTGAAGAAAGTTGATTGTGTCCAGCTATCAAAGATACAGCATCTGGGGTTTTAAAGGCTTGAAAGTACACAAACGGTCATCTAGCTCAGAAGCAACAAAATCCAAATGGAAGCACACCAGCCTGTGTGACCACGAGGGGTCATTGGAATCCAGTCATCAAAGAACAAAAATCGTATCACTGTGTGCCCACCTTCCTGATATCACTGAAGACAAAGGTGTGCATAAGCAAATGTGATGAAGAAAGCTGTTGGTTCCCAGCTATCAAAAGATATTGTGTCTGGGGTCTTAAAGACTTGAAGAGAAACAAGCAGGCATCCAGCTGAGAAACAACAAAGCCCACATGGAAGAAGCACACTAGCCTGTGTGACCACAAGATATCAAAGGGATCGGGTATCAAGCATCAAAGAACTAAAAATTATATCATTGTAAATGAGGGGTAGTGTAGATTGGGGATCCAAGTCTATCTGCAGGCGAAGCAACATCTTACAGAAGAATCGTCGGTAGGAGACAAGCCCTACAGTGTAACAACAATGAAATTGCCAACTTTCATCTAGTTCTTAAATGCTATCATGATCAGAATTCTACCTTACAAATTCAATTAGACCAGATGATGTACACTGGTACAGATCGGAAGCAGAAACTTGGGGAGTCCAGGACAGATGGTTCCTTTGTGATGATTCCTCACAAGTGAGGACAAATGATACCAGGAGGGTGGAAGGAAGGTGTACAAAGGGGGAACCAATTAAAAGGATCCACATATAACCTCCCTGAAGTACAGGCAACAGGGAAGTAGGCGGGGAAGATACACAGTGTACAATAGGACAATGATGATTTACGAGTTCTTAAGGGCCCTTGAGGGAGGGGCAGTGGGGAAGTAGTGGAAAAGGGAAGAGTTGATACCAAGGGCTTAAGTAGAAGGAAAATGTTCTGGGAGGGATGATGGCAACAAATGTACCAGTGTGCTTTTATACAAGGAATGGATGTATGGATTGTGATAAAGTTGTATGAGCCCCCAATAAATAGATTTTTTTAAAAGGAAGAGAAAAAGTAGGTCTGCATTGCCAATTCTTGGGATGAGAGAGGCAGGGTTATTCCAGGAGAACCAGGGATCCCCAGGTGAGTGCCTGGTGGTAGGGCTCAGGAGGCAGTGCGCATCCTTTCTGTAGCAGCCAGACCCTCCTATCTGCAGACACCTTCTGCAATGACCACCAAAGGGATTTTGGAGTCCTTGGAAGAATAAACTTGTGCCACTCACGCTGAAAATACAGTGAGAGAAGAGTGAGGGGACCTTGGGAATGGAGAGGGGACATTTGGAGTATCCTGGCACTGGAAGACTAGAGGGTGACTGCAAGTGACCTGAGCAGATGTTCACAGTACAAGTGAAGGGGGAAGGTGATGTCATTTTCCATGTTTATATCAAGTCGCTTTCACATCATGGCTCGGTCCTTGGAAATCAAGCATGTCAACCTGTGAGGAGTGAAGAAAACAGGACAATATTGGCAGTTACGTCTCAAGACAGTTTAGAAAGGCAGAGAGAGAATGGAGGCTGGCGAGAAGGCCCGGGAGGGGAGCCCTGGCTTCCTGTGAGAACCTTGGAGGGGCTCCTAGCAGGTCACAAGTACACATAGGGAAGTGACAAGACTCAAACAGAGGCATGCATGTGTAATGTCTTTCACATAGACTAGCCATAAAAATCCTTTGGTTTCAGGGCTGAGCCCCGGTGGCGTAGTGGTTGTGCGCAGGACTGCGGCCCACTGGGATGGAGGTTCAATTCCAGCTCCACAGGAGCAAAGGTTGGGCCTCCTACTCCCACCACCAGACGGCAGTGATGCCTAAAAAAAAAAATCCTTTTGTTTTTCTTTGTTGTGGGTATGACTGTTAGACTTTACAACGATATTATGAAATTGCTTTCCAAAGTGATTGCACCACTTACTTAGCTTATCAACAACGTGGCAATCCTGTGAGATCGGTGGGGAGGGAAGTGACACATCTAAGAAAGGGAACATGAACAAATACAGAGCAGTTTCCAGCAGTCGCTGCCCAGAGATGCCAATGTGGGACTCCTTGCAATGTCTGAAGCCATCCTGCCGACAGTGAACCCCGAATGAGGCAAGACTAGTGGAACAAGGTTTGAGGTAACCTGACAGTACCAGGAATTGGATTTGAGGTAACCTGACACTACCAGGAATTGGATGGAGGAACCCAGATGGGGTCAAAGAGAAGAGCTTTCTCTCATAGAGCTGCGCTTCCAGATAAGGACAAACCAGGAGGCAACTTGCAGCCTACTCCCCGTCAAAGGATATTGTGAAAACTGTTTTAGCTCTGAGCCAGGCACATACCACCCACTGGATTGGAAGCCCAAAGTGGTCCCCCAATCCTCAAGGAATGGATTCCGGTGGGAAACTCTGTCTGGGACGGCCCTGGGTGCATGTTGTTAGGTGCCACTCGACTTGGTTCTGACCTGGTGCCCGACAGAGCAGAACGGCCTAGTCCTGCGCCCTCTTAAATGGTTCCCGTGCTTGAGCCCACTGCTGCAGCGAGAAGCATTGCTGCTGAAGTCACCGCGTCTCATTGAAGGCCTTCCTCTTTCCCTGCCTCTCCACACCCCCAAACAGGGACTGCTCCATGGCCGGTCTCTCCGAACACATGTTCAAAGTACTTAAGATGACACCTTGCCATCCTGCCTCTAAGGAGCACAAGACAGACCAGTTTGCCTAGAAGAAGCAAATTTAAATCCTCTCGGAACAAACTTCCTTTTATCCTAGTCCATGAAGTCACCTCACAAATAATTTTATAAAATGCATAAGCATCTCAGTATTCTGGGAAGATGGTGATGTGAATAGACCACTCTTTTGACCCTTTCCCACTGTGTTAGTCCGGGTAGACTAGAGGAACAAATTTCAAAGACACACGTACAGGTATAAGGAAAGGGTTTATATACAAAAGAAATGTGACACTAAGAAGGCATCCCAATCCAGTCCAGTGCAAAGTCATAAGTCCAATATTAACCCATATGCCCACAATCAGTCTATAAAGTCTGCTTCCGACTCAGGAAGTCACAGGTCAGTGGGTGCAGAATTCTGGCGCTGGCAGGGGTCTCCCCATGGCTCCTCGCTTCCAGGGCTCAGGTCCATCAACAGCATGCCACTCCAGCTTCAGAGGTCTGTCTTCATCAGGGCAAAGCCGTGTGGTTTCTCCGCTGGCTCCTTCAACTTCTCGGAGGCTGCATCCTGTCTTTTCCGTGATTAATCGTCTCTGAAACTAACTCCCAACAACTGGGGAAGATAGCTTCTCATCTTCACGAGGGAAATACCGCGAGATTTCCCAGGAGTCTCCCAGGTGAAAGCCATGCCCACACAGAGGCCTCATCAGCTACTCAATGGCTTTCTCCTGATTAACAGGCCAGACTCCACCCCTACATTTCAATTATAAAATTAACATAAGCACATGACTGCCACACCCACCAATACAAGGGAACCATCTAAGTCTTGAGGAACTCTAAAATTGGAGATCAGAAAAAAAAAAAA
>PVJH01007828.1:0-89810 GCA_004026705.1 Nesogale talazaci
CCTGCTCTCCTCCTCCTATGTAATGATGTGATTCTTGTTCTTTGGTGCTCGATATCTGCTCCCTTCGGTCCCTCTTGATCACGCATGCTGGTGTGCTTCCTGCATGTGGACTTTGCTGTTTCTGCGCTGAATGGTGACTCGATTATCTTCAAGTCTTTGAGATTCCAGGCATTCAATCATTTGTTAGCTGGGTACCATCATTTCTTCCACTTTGTTTGCCTTTGTATCCATTTGTCATCAGCGATATCGGATCAAAGGAGTGAGTTGGGGGAGAGGTCGGGCAGTGTACGATATGACAAAACAATAACAATGTATAAACTATTGAGGGTTGGAGGGGAGGAGAGACCAGTGGAAGAGGGGAAGGAATGGATAAGCCAATACTAGGGGCTAAAGGGAAAAAGGTGGACGATTGGAGAACAATAATAGAAGTGGACATGTGAGGGTGCTTGACGAGTATGCTTATTTATATATTGTGAAAAACGATGTATGAGCTCCTAATAAAATGATTGAAAAAAAAGAAAAAAATGTTTAAGCAAATTACAGATAATATGCACAATAGAATATTATAAAACATTTAAACTTTAAAAAAAAAAAAACCTTAAAAGACCATTTTCTCCTTGATCAGGGAGCTTGATGCTCCTAAATTTAGAGTCCCAGGTCCAAGGAATGATTGTTTCTCTCTTTGGATATGGCTGAAGTGTTTTGTCATGAATCTTCTCTTGGTTTTAAGAGTCTCTCAGTATGAACTAATGCTCTGCTCCAGATCCTACAATTTGGATGTGGGAGGTCCCTCTCAGCTCTGTTTACATGTTTAATCTCCTATCTTGTTTACATTTTAGAGTTCAGGATTTACAAAGCATAAGATAACCATGTAAGATCATAAAACGAAGCATAAGTACATAATAATGAGACCAGGGGCCAGGCAAAATGACATATATTTAGGCAGCACAATGCACTCCATAACATTCTCCCTGTTAACCTCGCAAACATAGATGCTTACCATATTTAAAACACATCATACTCCCCAAATCTTTGACTGATGTCAAGTTCAAATTTCATCCTGTGGTGAAATTTCTCCAAAGCACAACAGTAGAACAGGAACAAGGTCAATATTTTCATCAAAAAATTGGAGAAAGCAGGGAAATGAGAGAGAAAGGGTAACAAGCAAGAACAAATATCAACAGAACAATGTGTACTGCCTGCAAGATCAGCAGTTCCAAATCACCCGCCATCCCCCAGAAGAAAGTTGAGATTTTCTTCTATAAGGAGTTGTTACCTGAGAAACCCCAGGGTCAGTTCTCCTCTGTCCTAAGGGTTGTTTTCAATCAGAATTGGCTCGATGCTAATGAGCAAATGAGAAGTCAAGGCTGGAAGATACATTTCTGTTCCCTAAGATATTCTAGACCAGTGGCTCTCAACCTGGCAACCTTGAAAAACAGTCCCTCATGTGGTGGTGACCCCCAAACCAGGACACCATTTTTGTTGTTACTTCATAACTGCAATTTTGCTACTGTTATGAATCAGGCAACCCTTATGAATAGATCATTTGAGCCCCCCAAAGAGGTCACAATCCGCTGGTTGAGAACTGTTCTGGGCAATGCCCATGTCCTTCAGATGCAGAGTATTGGCCATACTCTCTGGATTCTGGTAAAGACTTCTTCCCCTTGGGGTCCAGTTCCACCTTCCACTTCCACCAGTACCAGGTCTCTGCTCCCCTAGCTCCAGACAGCTCCCATCTCCTTCTGCCTACTGGATGGTGACACCACACCCTTGCTCCCTCGGAGCACTGGGTTGTATGTCAACTTGGATGGACTAAGATTCTTCCATTTTCTGATCTAACACAGTGTGGTTAACTTCATGATGAAACAGCCAGGCAGTTGTGGGAAGAAAAGCCACAATCTTAATAAAGCGGCGGTTTCATTCAATGTGTGGCCAACTTTTCATACAGATTGGCAGTGTGCAACAGCTAACTCACTTCTACTGTTGATTAGGATCCTACTTTCTGGTTCATTGACATCCATTTCAACCACCCCTCGAGTCACCAGTGAACTGCCAACATGGAATTTATTCAGCTCTGCATCCACCAGCCTGTGTTTTTCCTGCTTTATCTCCCTTCTCCTTGTTACTCACACTCTGAAGAAAACAAGTCAGGACAAGCCTCCGGTTTATATGTGGCCCAAATATTTGAACCAATATAGACTGAACCACTTTAAAAAATTAACTTTATTGGGGGCTCATAGAACTCTTACCACAATCCATATATACATCCATTGTAGCCCAAGCACATTTGCACATTTTTTGCCATCATCATTTTCAAATTATTTGCTCTCTACATAAGTCCTTGGTATTAGCTCATTTTTCCCTTCCCTCTATTTTCTCCCCTCCCTCATGAACCCTTGATAATTTATAAATTATTATTATTTTGTCATATAACCTCCTCCCTGGGGTACAGACAAGAGGGAAGTGGTTGAAAGAAGACATCAAACATGTAAGATAGGACTGATCCACTTCTACAACTCTGAACTACTTCCCTTTTTAAGTGTTTAAATATAATTTCATAGTTCAATCATGTCAAAAATAATTGTACAATTTCTACCACAATCAGTTTCCAAACATTCTTTCTCTACATGAACTTCTTGATATCATCTCCCCTTTACCCACCCTCTCTACCATTGTACGCCCACACTCCTCAAAAACTTTATTCTACTTCATGTCTCTGTAGGCTCATCAATCCTGGGTTTCAGATATCAAGAAGCAGAAAAGCATATAACGCAACTTCAAGAGGGTAACCTCCCAATGACAAGACACCTCTGAGGTTCACCCTAATATGGACAAGCAAAAACCAAACAAAACGACACAAACCTAACACATGGGATAATTTGGAGACCAGATCAGGTCTAGCAAGCATTGTAGGTGTGATGGGGGTGGAGGATGGATCTACTGCCAAAGTTACAGCTGTTCAACTCCCATTATCTACAATTACAGGATGGGAGGAAAGTAGTTACTAAACAAAAAAATTTTCGTGAGATGAGTACATAAGATGAAAGGTGTAAATCTGACTTGAACAGTTAAAACTGTCAGTAGATCCCTACTCTGATGAGTCCTTTCTTCATAGAAATTTATTTCTACATACATATGCATACAAGCATCACTAGTTTTGCTTCACTGGAGTATCCAGTCTAACACAGCTCCTGGTGACTTTATTCTTTTTTCTTTGGGCATGGCAGGATCTGTGCCCTTAGGTTTGAGCAATGGACTTAGCCCCATCACACTGGCATTTGTGAAGACCAACCCCATACTCCTGAACTCAGTTGGTGGAAATATTACTCTGAAACCTAGGAGGCCAGTGTGCTGGGCCTTTCAGATGGAGGCAACTTTCATCTTAATTCTCCTGTCTTCAGTTTCTGCTTCTTTATTCCTTGGTCTCTCGGAGGCATCTGCCTTGACTCTGTCCTGTTGGCTAAGTGTTACAGAGCTTCTTGGTTTTCCTGATATGTGCCTGTGGCCATCCCCATCTGCCAGTAAGCCTTGGCTTAAAAGTAGTTGGCGCTTTTTATCCCTAGAAATGGCAAGCGAAATTCCTCTGAAATATGACCAAGGGCATCGTGTTTCACAAAGCATCAATTCCTGCCTGATGTTCCTCTCCTCTTTCATTTCATCAGTAGGGTCTTACATCATCTTTTTCTGTCTCCTGGTTCTGCTGTCATTGTTTCTCTGTTGCTGCTTCTCACCATTGGCACATGTTTTTACATTTAATGCATACTGAAAATTGCATTTGTAGATCTTCAGCAGTAACTGCTTTAAGTCCTCCTGAATTTCAGAAAGCAAGATTGTGTCATCTGCATTTGGAACATTATTCACGTGTATTAGTCTAACACTGATGTTGTTGTTTTCATGCAACCAAGCTTCTTGGATTATTTGTTTAGAAATCACATTAAATAAGTATCAATAAAGGAGATGATGGAATTGCCAACAAACAAACAAATCTGTCTTGGAAGAAGCACAGCCAGAATGATCCTTAGAGACAACGATGAGACTTTGTCTCACATAATTTGAATATCTTGTCAGTAGAGACCAATAACTGGAGAATGATACCATGCTTGGTAAAGTAGAAGGGCAGCATAAAAGAAGGCTTTCCATAAGATGGATTTCTGCAGTGACTGCCAGCAATGGGTTCAAGCATCAGAACCATTCTGAGATAACCCAGGAGCAGGCAGTGTTCCATTCTGTTGTGTACAGTTTCGCAATGGGTCAGAACCAACTCAGTGGCAACACTGCAGAGGATATTCCCTTGATGCACACCTTTTAGACCACTCAGTATTCCCTAATTCTGTTAGAAGGACTGCTTCTTCAACTGTGTACATATCCAACAAAAAATGATTAAGTGTTCTCAATTCCCATTCCTTGCAGCTATCAATAATTGCTATATTCCACACAGTTGAATTCCCTTGCATATTCAATGAAATACAGATAAATTCTCTGCTTTCAGCCAAGATTAATTGTATATCAACAGCTACAGCCCTTGTCCCAAGTCGTCTTCTAAATCTGGGTTGAATTTCTAAATGATGTTCTCCAATAAAAATAGGACTGAAAGCTATCTTGGCTCCATCCAGGTTCAAATCTGAATGCTACATAAGGAAATTACTTAAATAAGTTCTGTAGGTATAAACAATTTTTTATCTTTTTCTTGCTTATAAATCTGAACTTTGGAAAAGTTCTTTAATTGCTTAATCTCTATTACCTAAGACATTTTGTTGTATGGACAGGGATTTCTCAAATTCTTTGCATTCAATGTCTTCCATTCTTCTTTCAAAATCCCCATGTCCTAAAATATGTGTACTGCAGTATATTCACAAAGTATAACAGGCTTATGTTTCTTCCAGAATTTTAATTTCTTGGTTGCATATCTGGGAATCTTGCTGCAGGTTATGGATTTTTTTTAACCAATCACGTGAAGTTCTACATTAGATCAGGGGCAAAGATAATCTAGGATGTCTGCCTCTGGTTGTAGGGTATTTCATTTCCAAATGCACCTCAACTTGGGGCCTCATTTCCCAGTGGACATTTTCCTCCTTCTTCTTTTTTCTTTTTCTCTTTCTTTGCTGACATAGAATTTCTAATAAGACATTATTAGATTGAGGAAGCAAAGCCAAATAAAGATAAAACATTCTCTGGAGATTGGGTGACACGGGGCTAATAAGAAGAGCAGGAGGAATTTCAAAGAACAAAGAAAAAATACAAATTGTTTTCAATATTTTAACCAGCTATGCTTTTCTTGATATAACACCTTGTAGTGAATTTATTTTACCATTATTTTGTCTCTTTGGCACAAGAAAAAAGCAGATTTTCTACTGGTTTGGGTTAATTCAGGAGTCTTTATCCTCCAATTTGGATTAACTTCTCGAAACATACTTCTGAGGTAATCTATAAATTTTAAACTTAAAGCCAAATTCTACTCTTGATTCTTCTTTAAACCAAGCAATAGTTTAGCTTAATTAGGAAAGTACATCTGCCTTCAATGTTGTACTTTTTTAAAGAATTGTCTGAGTAAGATCAGATTGACAACAGCCATTCAATAGGTTAGGTAAGATATTCGGGTGACAGTAAGCTTATACTGATGGTTGAGGAAAAGACTTGGAAGTCATACACACCTGGCCTCATCTACCTAAAGAAGGGAGAAGAGGAATCTAATGCCTTTTCTATATAACAGAAAATTATTATTATTATTATTATTTTTTGTGGGCATCACTGCCTCTGGTGGTCGTGGGCGCTAGCCAGCCGCCGCTGGATTTGAACCGCCAAGCCTGCGGGCTGCAGTTCCGCACTCAACCACTTACACCACCGGGGCTCAGCCCCTATAGAAAATTATTCTAAGAAGGCAGAAGTTATATTTTTCTGCCTTCCACTTTCCCACAGCATTTTGCTTATTTACTAGGTTCGACAATCCATTTCAAAAGTCACACAGAATTCACGGACCGTCTTCATGATTATGGCACTTACTAAGGAAGCTAATATTTTATAAAACATTGACAGAAAAAAAAAACCCAAACTCACCGCCATATGCTAACTCTTAATAACCTTATATAATGGAGGAGAACTTCCTCTGAGCGTTTTTGAGACTTTAATTCTGTACAGAAGTAGAAAGTGCCATCTTTCGCCAGAAGAGCAGTGAGAGGTTCGAAATTGCCAGACTTGTACACAGTCCAACGTGTTCCCATGACATCACCACCACGAAGCCTCCTAGAAAATGCTAAATCCCAAGCCAAGTTCACTGTCATCAAGTCCATGCTGACTCAGAGGCCCTTCAACTCTCCTTCTCAGTTCTGGGGCCTCTTGGTCTTTCTCTGGTTCTCAATCTCAGAATCACAGGGTCTCTTGTTCTCTGGCCTGCTCCAGCAAATGTTATAAAACTCCTTTCATGCTGATGAATACCCCCAGAGACATTCACTGTTGTCAACTAGCCTGCTTCCCAAAGGCATTCAGCTTTACATATACTACAGTCCTAGAAGCCCATGTCTCTAGGTCAAAGTCTCAGTGTAGCTCCTCTGCAACCTCTCCATGCAGGGATTATAGCCATGCTTCATTGCTTATCCTTTTTGCTGGGTGTGGAATTTTCTTCCTGCTCCTCAATTTACACCCAGTACAACAGCAAAATGCTCCAATCTTCTCTAATAGAGTTTCACACACCCTATTGATATGATCCAATCAGTAGTTTGATGGGCATTACAGACTATGGATATAAAAGCAATACCTAGTAATTTCATTTCAGTGCAATAATGGTTCTAGAATAATTTGAAAAAATATAGCAAGAATGTTGAGGAACAAATAGAATATAACTAATGACACTGAATTGTGGAGGTTAAAACGGTCTGTCTTTTGTTGCAAACATTTTGCTGCTTACTGAATTTAAAAAATCAGTTTTCTACTGTTTTCTTTATGCGCTGCTTTGAAATAAATATGGGAATCTGTTATTTTTCTTCTGTTAAAAATAATTCTTGTCTTTGCTTAAGTAAAAAAAAAAAATCTTGTTTCCTCTACCTCCGTGATCCTTGTTCTCTCCTCTACGTCTTTGCACATTTCATTATAATATTTGTCTTTGTCTTCTTGAGCTGCTCTTTGACATTTTCCATTCGGCTCTTCAGCTTCATCATCTGTTCAACTGCCCTAGCTATTCTACTTGAACGAACACGTTTCAGAGTCTCTTCTGCCATCCACTTTGACCTTTCTTTCTAGTCTCTTTAAATGACCTTTTGCTTTCTTAACAAATGATGCTTTGATGCCCTCCGAGAGCTTATCAGGCCTTCTGTTACTGGAGTTCAATGTAGCATATTTGATCTTGAAATATTTTCTAAATTCCAGTACAATTGACTCAACATCATATTTTGTCTCTTGTGAAAGCTTTAATTTTCTTCAGCTTTAACGTAAATTTACATAGGAGTAACTGAGAGATAGCCTGCTCTGTAGTCCATAGGTAATGATATTGAACTTCTATACAAATAGAGTCATTTTGATTTCTGTGTCTTCCATCTTGGCAAGTCCACTTGTATACTTGCCTTTTTGTTTCTGTTTAAAAGACTTTTGCTATGAAGCTTTTCTTAGTCTTGCAAAATTATATTGTGGTCCCAGCTGTGTTTCTGTCATAAAGACCTATTTTCCAATTTCCAATAATTACCAGTGCATCTTGATTGCATGTTTGATTAATTTCACACTGAAGGTATTGGTATAACTCCTCAATTTCTTCATCACTAGCTTTTATCCTTGGTATATTAATTTGAATAATAGCTGTTTATTTTATACCTTGATGACAGATAGATGGAATCCTATCAAAGCCATCATTGTAATTCAGGATTGATTTTTAAATGTGTCTGTTGGCAACAAATATAATGCTAGTTCCTAGAGTGTTCACATATTCATCACTCAAGAATAGATAACTTCTCAATTGTCATCAAGTCTATTCCAACCTTTGACAACCTAACATGTTTCACAATAGAACTGTTGTCCTTTGGGTTTCCAGTGACTTCTTTTGTTAACAATTAGATCATCAGGCAGGCCCTTCTTCTGAGATATCTGGTTGGAGGGTGTGGGGTACTGAACTCTTCAAGTTTTCACTTAGTATCTGAACACATCTGTCTAACTCTTACAGATTATTTAAGGCTTAACTAAAACTTAATTTATTTTTTTTCACAATCTGTTCATTCTCTTCCAGTCCAATATCTTTAAATGACTCTCTTTGAATTTATAATACAGTGTATCATTTTTGGTAATTGTTTTATAATAGTCTACTCATATGTCTGTTTCTCTCATGAGAACACAGACTCTTTAGGTAGTATGTCTACCTACATGCTTGCACATGTCTGTTTACCTAAATTTAAAGTGACCAGATGTCCCTCTTTTTAACAACTTAACAACATCCCGTGGCATTTTTGGGGGGGAGGGGACATCACTGCCTCTGGTGGTCGTGGGTGCTACCTAGTGCTGCTTCTGAGAGCCACCGTTGGATTTGAACCACCAAGCCCGTGGGCTGCAGTCCCGCACTCAACCACTTACACCACCAGGATTCAGCCCTTATTTTTTTTTGGGGGGGGCATTTTATAATTAAAATAAATATATTACAATACTATTTTTGCATTCCATAAAAATTTTTGTAGCTCCATATAGACCAAAATTTTAATCAACACCCTCCCTTCCCCTTCTGGTCATTGGTGTCCCACTTAAAATCTGGTCACTTTACCTAAATTGCACATGCAGACAGGTTGTGCCTCAAATGTCCAGACAGCAATATGATTGCTAGTAAAGAGACATGTATGAAGAGGTACCTAAAGAAAACACAATTGTGCTGGATGAAACAGAGCTTTCATAGTACACATATTCCCCATGAGGAAAGCATGCAGAAATTTGTTCTGAGTTAGTGCTTCTAGTGGGAGCACCAGGGAAGGTTCCTTTTAGTCACTGTGAATTTTTTGATGAAAGCAATTTCTTAGTTGTGGGCCAGTGGCACAATGGATAAAGCATCTGACTATGGGTCAGAAGATTCATAAAGCAATTTCTTTAAAAATCATTTTATTGGGGGCTCATGCAACTCTTATCACAATCCATACATACATATGTTGTACATCAAGTACATTTGTTGGCATGGGTCTCCAGATGGCTCTTTGAGCTTCTGACTTCTGGCTGAGATCATGATGGCTCCATGTGTCTTGTCAGCAGGAAGACATAACTGAGGGTTTGTGTTCTGCCTCCAAGGAGGAAGACAGGAGTTCTCAGGATCCTCTGGAGAAAGCCATGACTGCACAGAGATCTCATTAGCTCTGACCTGAGCGACAGACTAGCCTCTACCATTTCCCTCAAGGGGACAGTAGGTTATGTTACTGCACTAATTTGTTTGTTCTTTAGGCAGCCCATGGTATGTTCCATATTCTTCACCTGCAGCTCAATTCAAAAGCATGATTCTCCGTCAGTGTGCCTTATTCAATATCCAACTTTCACCAGGATATGAGGTGACTGAAAATACCATGTTCAGGGTTAGATATACCTTAGTCCTCTCAAAGTGACAACCTTGTACTTCAATGCTTTTAAGGGGTTTTATGCAGCAGATTTAATCAGAAAATGTGTCTTTAGATCTCTTCACTGTTGCTTCTATGTGAATGGCCTGTGGATCCAAGCAAGACCAAATCCTCGACAAAAGACAAAATCTGTTCTTCATTTATAATGATTTTGTTTACTGACTTATGGTGAGGATTTGGGTTTTCTTCAAAGTGTATTTTAATCCATACTGAAGGTTGCAATCTTTGATTTTCATCAGCAAGTGCTTTAAGTTCCCCATCCTGAAACAAGCTAAGTTGTGTCACTTTCATGTGGAAGTCTGTTAATAAGTCTTCCTCCCCTCCTGAAGCTGTGCTGTTCTTTATATAGTCAAGTTTCTTCAATTGTTTACTCAACAGACAGATCAAATACACATAGTGAAAGGATATAACCCTGGCACACACTTTTTCTGATTTTAAGCCATGCACTACTCCTTCGTTGTGTTCAAATGACTGCCTCTTGATCCATGTACAATTTCCGCATGATCAGAAAGAAGTGTTCTGGAATTTTCATTATTATCAGTGACATCCACAATTATAACCTACATGATTGAATAAAAACAACTTTCTAAGCCAAGAACCGTCTGATATCAGCAAGGATATATGTTGTCCCATAGCCTCTTGAGAATCTGGCTTGATTTCTGGCAATGTCAATATACCGCTGTATCTGTTGTTGAATGATCGTCAGCAACAGTTTACTTTTATGTGACTTCAATGTTATCACTTGATAACTGAATTCTCTGGGTTCATCTCTCTGGGGTGGGTACAAATAAGGAACTCTTCTGGTCAGTTGGCCAGGGAACTGTTTTTCAAATTTGCTGGTATATTCTTTTCTTAAAAAAATCATACTATTGAGGCCTCATACAAGTCTTATCACAATCTATCCATCCATTGTATGTCAAGCACATTTATATATTTGTTGCCCTCATCATTCTCAAAATATTTATTTTCTACTTAAGCCCTTGGCATTAGTTCCTCATTGTTCTCCTCCCTCCTTACAATTCCCTCCCTCATAAGCCCTTGATAATTTATAAATTATTATTTTATCATATCTTACACTGTCCAATGTCTTCCTCCAACCACTTCCCTGTTGTCTGTACCCCAGGGAGGAGGATAAATATTGATCTTTATAATAGGGTCCCCCTTTCTACCCCACATTTTCTCCACCCTCCTGATATTGCCATTCTCACCACTGGTCCTCAATGGATCATCTGTCCTGGATTCCCTATGTCTCCAGTTCCTATCTGTACATCCTCTGGTCTAGCCAGATTTGTAAGGTGAAATTGGGATCATGATGGGGGAGTGAGGGGTGGGGTGATGCATTGAAGAACTAGAGAAAAATATCTTTCATCATTGCTACACTTCATCCTGATTTGCTACTGTCCTCCTTGCGGCCTTCTGTAAAAGGCTGTCCCTTTATATACAGATGGGCTTTGGGTCCCCAATCTGTACTTTACCTCCTTTACAATGATATAATTTTTAGTTTGTTGGTGCCTGATTCCTGATCCCTTTAACACCTTGTAGTCTTCTTCCAGGCTGGTGTGCTTCCTCCATGTGGGCTTTGTTGCTTCTGAATTAGATGGCCACTTGTTTACTTTCAAGTCTTTAAGAGCCCAGGCATTATAACTTTTGATAGATGGGCACCATCAATTTTCTTCACCATTTTTGTTTATGCACACTTATGCACACTTATGATTTGTCTTCAGTGATCATATCAGGAAAATGATCATCATGAAATGCCAATTTAATAGAACAAAGTTTTATTATATTGAGGAAGTACTTGAGTGGAGAGCCAATGTCCATCTGTTGCCTTAATACTGAACCTGTAAAAACATACATGTAGATCTCTTTACCCATCATCATATATAAATATATTTACCTATGTACATGGCTATATTGATACCTTTATAAATGCCCTTTGCCTCCTATTTCTTTCATCTATTTCCTTTTACTTTCCTCTTGTGTCAGTCTGAATAGACTAGAGAAACAAACTCATAGACACACATATGGATATAAGGGAAAGGTTTATGTATTATAGGAATGGAACATTGAGAAAGCATCCCAACCCAGTCTAGTTCAAAGTCATAAGTCTGATATTAGCCCATATATCAGATACCACTCTATAAAGTTTCCTTCCAACTCACAAAGTCACAGAGCAGTGGGTGCAAAGTCCTGATTCTGGCAAGGGTCCCCTCATGGCTCCTCGTTTCCAGGTGTCAGGGTCCATCAGCAGTATACATTGGTGATAGAAACATCTCAGCACTGGCAGGAGTCTCTCTGTGGCTTTTCCGGCTTCAGAGGTATGATTAAGGGTAAGGCCCTGCAACTTCTCCTCCAGCTCCTCCAGTTTCTCGGATGCTGCTATCTTGTCTTGTCAGCCGAACAACTTCCAACAACTGGGGAGATGGTTTCTCATCTTCACGAAGGAAGTATAGCGAGACTTCCCAGAATTCTCAGAGACAGCTGTGCCCACATAGGTCTCATTGGCTATCTCCAGACAGACAGGCTAAACTTCACCCCTAGACTTCCAAGCATGAAATTGACATCTCCCTGGCTATCTCCAGACTGACAGGCTAGACTCCACCCCTAGACTTCCCAGCATGAAATTTCACATCAAGCACATGATTGCCACACCACTTGACCCAATAACATGCTCTGCATTCATTTGGGTTTTAGTAATTGCTCTTGGTTACATTACCCTTGATCAGTCCCTACCAGGCATCTCACACTCTCCATGCCACTGATTTTGGATCGCTTTTTGTTCCCATGTTCCTGGGTTGGTCAGCATCACCTCACTTCCCCCACCTCCCCATCTCCCATGTCACCCTGGAACCATCAGTCCTGTTGTTTTCTCCTCCAGACTGTTCAACCAGCCTATCTTATTTAAATAGACCTGCAAAGGTAATGATATGCAAACAAAAAAAACAAGACATAGCAAGATGAAATGTCAAAAGAAAACAAGACAATGACAACAACAATAAAAATCAATGTCCAGAAAAAATATATAAATAAATGATAATAATAATAAAAAAAGCCTTTAACTAGTTCAAGGTCTGTTTGTTGACCTCTAAGAGTGCCCTCTGCTCACGTCTGATGGCCCCAAAGTTTGTCCTAGGCATGTCCATTCTCTGCTCCCCCACTGCTCTGCTGCATGCCATTAATGTGGTGGGGTCAGACCAGGCGCATATTCTTGTGAGTGCTTCCAGAGCTTTATCAGAATGTTTGGAACACTTGCATCAGTAAAACCTCAATTTCTGGAGCTTTGTTTTCTTGTAATAACTTCAGTGAAATCTGAACTTCTTCCTTTAGTACCATTGGTTCTTGATTATATGTTATCTCTTGAAGTAGTTGACTGTCAATGTGTTATTTTTTTTAACATAGCAACACTGTGTATCATTTCCCTTTTCTTTTGATGCTTCCTGCATCCCATGTTTTTTCATAGAATCCATTAACATTTCAACTCAAGGCTTGATTTTCTCCTTCAGTTTTTTTAGCTTCATATATGCAGTGGGAGTTCTTTCTTTAATGTGTGTTCTATCTACAGGTCTTTTAACAATTCCTTATAGTACTTTTCTTTGGCTTTTCTGATTGCCTTTTGAAATTTTCTTTTTCGTTCTTTATCTTCATCATTTCTTCCATTTGCTTTAGTGACTGGATGATCAAGGACAAGTTTCTGAATCTCTTCTAGTGTCCACTTTGACGAGCTTTCCTTTCTTACCCATTTCTTAAATGGCATTTTGTCTTCTTATTTGTAATGTTACTGATTTCATCTACAGCTCATTAGTTTTTAGTGTTCAACGAGTCAAATATATTCTGTAGATGTTCTCCAAATTCATGTGGATTCTTGAACATAGGGTCATGGTTTGGCTTCAATGGACTTGTTTAATTTTTGGCAATTTCAATTTGTCGTTGACTTCTATCATGCCTATTGTTGCCTGCTGGACTCTCTTGCTTTTACACTATTTGGGTCCTTGCTGGTGAGTGTGGAGAGGAGTGAAACCCGGACATGGGATGCACTTTGCCCTCTCTTGCTGCTCTGAACAAACACATGGTTTAAGTTTGTTAGCTCTGCTGCCCAGGCTTTTGCCTGAAAATATCCAGCTTTTGCCCTGTAAGATAATAACCTCATCACACCTATCTCATTCTATATAGATACAAGCCTTTTGATGAGGTTTTTTGATGGCTTATACTATTTTTAACATTTACTCTTTCTACTGGGTCTGGGAGGTTCTTCAACATAGAGACCCCAAGTCCTCAGACCAAAAGATATGCTTTCCTCTGGAGTCTTCTTCTTAAGACCAGTAATCACCTGCTGCACCTCTATGCAATTGACTTTTGTGTAAACCTACTTCTTCTTGATTTTAAGTTATGCCTCTCCCACAAGACCCATCATCTGATCAACACTCCTCTAGACTACACATTAATCCATTTATATTAATCCCCACATTCTTTGGTGGTCCTTGTCAATCACTTTGCTTTGGTCCACTTGACCACTGGTGTGAGTTATAAGACCAAAGCTAGAAAAGCCATCAATGTAAAATTGACTCATTGCTCCGCAGCCAGGTATCACTAGACACCAAGAACAATTTAGCAGTTGAAAATCTGTTAAAAAACAAATCACACTTTCCCTTAAACGTTTGAGCTGCTTGTCCAATCTAAGCTTTGTGTCTTTTTATTTTCCTTCCGTTGAATTTGATGACAGGTTTTGGCTTTTGAACTGTGCTTTCTTGCTTCCATTTTTTAAAAATATGATTTTCCCTTGAATCTCTCAGGGCTTCAGCAAACTCCTGCTTAATCACCCATGGCTGTCAGGACCTTGTCATAAGTGAACTGAAACCTCCCACTTCTCTCAGTTTGCTCATTTTCCCAAGTGTTTTCCACTTAGGACTTTCTATAGTGTATAAAACATGAAAACTGTATTCTATTTCTGTGTTAAAAAGGAGAAGAAAGAAAAACATTTCTTGCAATAGCATTTATTAAACATTGTATTTAATATTCTTTCTACCTTTTAACTGTGATCAGATGATCATGCCAGCCTAGCAACAGAAAATGGAACATGGAAGCAGAGCTTTGAATTACAATGAATTAAAAAGTTTCAAATTTAGTCTGGTATATACACAGATTACACAAAACAGTTGGGCATATGATAATACTCCACTAATCATAAATGCTTCTCACAAATAACCATGAAAAATATTACTTCCTCATAGTGAAAACAAGTATTAGTGGGGGTTTTGGTTCATTGCTTCATATAGAGAAACATTCATAAATATAAATATTTTCAGTTCTTCAAGATAACATTTGCAGTTGAATCTTTATATCTTATTCATATTCACCATAACTTTATTGGAATTTTGGGTCTAGTACTGTTCTTATGAACATGTAGGTTTCTCTGCTTTTAAGGCTAATAATATCCTTCTCACTTGATAGTTATCCAATGGGATTACACGTTGTATTTCCTATTTAGATTCCATAGAATATGAATAGTTCATTAACCATGATGAGCAAATTACACTGGAAAAACATCTGAAAATACCTTTTCAATCAATAGTGATGCACAGAGTGATTGTATAAATTAAACTTTGTTTATTGCAAGCAATCATTACCTTTAATCAAGGATCAATGACAACTTCTTGTTGTCAAGTGCATCTAATTGCCACACTCTTGATAATCTTATGGACAACACCGTCCCCATCCTTCACTCTCTTGCAATCATTTGATATGTTAAACGTATTGTGTTAATCCATTTAGTGAGGATTCCCTGGTTTGTTTTTCTTTCTTTCTTTCTGATCTTGACCTCCCACTCTACCAAAGGCCTGTGGATGCAACAAGTAGGAGTTCATGAAAGGCTGTTACTTCAGTCCGCAACTGATTCCACGGAGAGAGACCTGGCCATCTGCAACTGTAAAGAGGATATCATCGAAAACTCTACAGGCAATTGGTTTCTGTCACACAGGTTGCTATATGAGCTGGATATCGAGTCCACAAAACCTAACATCTACTTTACCACACCTGATATCCTTTCTCAGTGATTTGTCTTCTTTGTATCCAAAGTAGATCAAAAATCAAAATCTTGTCATTTTCATTTCTAGGCATTATTTTGACTATATTTTTCAAGGGACTTATATGTTTGTTTTTCTGGCAGCACATAGTATATTCAATATCATCCTTCAACACTATTAAATGTATCATTTTTTGCCCTCCCTTTCTTTTTTCCTGTCCAGTCCTTGCATGTATATGGGGCAACAGAATACCATATTTGGGGAGAGGCATCCCTTAGTCATTAAACTGACATATTTGTTTCTTATGATCATAAAGGGGTCTCTGGATGCAAATTTGCCTAATCCAAACAATATATTGTTTGATTTCTTGACAGCTCCCTGTCTGAGCATAGATAGATGATACAATTAAAATGAAAATTTCATAACTACACTTCATCCACAAATTATCATGATTTATTTGGGTTTTATAATTAGGTAGGGGTGTAGCCAAGTAGTTTAGATGAGTAGATTAAGTAAAATTAGCAAACTATGGGCTATCTATTGGTATTCTTCCTTAGTACTTTATATGTGAACTAAAGCTAGAGATTCCTACACATCGAACTATTTCAAAAAATTATATCATCATCACACTGATACTTTATCACTAGTCTTAAATCTCATCATTAGCAATGTCTATAATGCTAATAAAATTCATTTTACATCTATAGGTTAATTGCTTTCATCTCCACTTGACATTCTTAAAGTCTTCTCAATTTCACTGAGATGAAATATTCAGTTTCAACTTTAACCCTTATCATTAACATTTCCAGGTCTGGCTCACACATGTACACAAAAACTTATAAATTGCTTTCTAAATATTGGTATTTTATCAATTTATTTCATATGACATGAAAACAGAGAGTCATGGTAAAGTAACACAGTGAAGGCATCATACTATTTAAGTCTTCCTAAGAGTTTCAATATTTCTTCCTAAATTAACAAGAATTTCCTCTGACCTTAATGTCACTTAGTGCAACTAAATGATAAATTGTCATCTTATTGGATAATTTAATAAACTGCTGAAAAATTATCAAGCGTCAACACAAATATACCTATTTTAAAATATTTTATAAGTACATATATATCAATCAATTTGGGATTTATTAAAATCATACCCTTATTTCTTTCAGCATCCTTTAAATCAACCCACTACTATTTTTAGTAACAAATTACTGAATTATTTCACTTCTTTCTGGGTACAACTTTAATTCTGCTTTTCACCCTAAGTCTTTTTAAATGCAGATTTTTGTTTCCAAATGAATAACATGGAAAGCAGGAGAATGACTCCCTTAAGCAAAATGACAGTTTTGGAAAGCATTTTGAAAGTTCTCTGAGTCCTAAAAAAATCCTGACTCCAATTATTTGTACATAACTTTAAAGAAAAAAATTAGAAACTTTAAATTTCATGTAAGATATCTAATAATGTTGTGCATTCACTTCTAGTTCTAATTAATTAAACTACAGAATGACTCTATGACCTTGATTTTCAGTAGTGTCAGCCCTGTAGTTAGAAGAAATTAGAAATTATTTTAACCATGCCACATAGTTCCTCAGTTTCATTTACTGATGAGAGGCAAAACGTTTGAGGTTTAAATTTGTTTTCTCTTCAGTTACCCACTACTTCCTAGAAGCCACTAACCAACCAACCTACTTTGTGCTTTATTTTTTATTTCTTAATTTCTTTAAATTAGTGAACTAGAGGTATCTACCTGATATTCTTAAGATACTTATCTAATGATGACATTGGTTTATGTTCACATAGGTAAATGGCATTCATCCTTGGCTCTCCTTTTCCTGTCCTCACAGTATAAACAGGATTGCCATTGGCTGTCACTTATCGTTAGCACTTACTCTACATAGCACGCCGTCTGATGCCCAGGAAGATCTCTTCCCTACAGCTCTTATTTTGTATTAATGTTTAAATCAGGGAAAACGTGTCCGTTGTAAAGTGAAAGAAATAGACTCTAAGTTATAAAGAAACGTGGGCACACATTGTTGGAAATATTTTGGAGTCGCTCCAATAACTACCCCCTCTGCCACACTGCGGTGGCTTATGTGTTGCTAGGAGGCTGGAAGCTATTCTACTCATTTGAAAAGGCAGCAAGAGCAACCATGATGCACAAGTTAAGATACGATGACACAGAATGGGAGGCAGCTTGGCAATCACCTTCAGAAAATTAACCAATAAAAACTATGTGTAACACAAAACTGATGTACTATGCAGTACTCTAGAGGTGAGCTTCCTAGGTTGGATAACACTCAAAATTCAGTGGCCACTACAACTTCCTTGAGCCCCTACAAATGATCATAAAACAAGGAAGTACTAGGCAATACTTTTTATGTTATATATAGGGTGACTGTAATTGGGAAAGGTCTCCAAAGCAACTAGCAAACATTTCAAATATTTGAAAGGAACAAGACATATGAACAACTTGGTAAGAATATGAAATAGTATATTTCTGGAAATATAAATCTTAGGAGCTCATGGATTATTTTTCTAAGGCATGCTTATTGACTTGAGTTATATACTCCTCCATCCCCCTCACCATCAAGCTGATTTAAACTCCAGGCAACCATACAAGATCAAGTAAAACTTCCCCAGAGGGCTTCCAAGGCTGAATGGTGTTTGTTTGTTTGCTTGTTTAATATGTTTAAAGAAGCAAATTACCACATTTTTCTTCTATGGAGTGAAAGGAGAGTTTAAATGGGCAAGCTTTTGATTAGGAGTAGATAACTTAGAGTAACCAAGGCTCCTTGGTTTATACACAATGGTTGATCATTTTTTTTGTTGACTATTTTAATATGCTA
Source organism: Nesogale talazaci (assembly GCA_004026705.1). Taxonomy (NCBI): domain Eukaryota; kingdom Metazoa; phylum Chordata; class Mammalia; order Afrosoricida; family Tenrecidae; genus Nesogale; species Nesogale talazaci. The sequence goes on from PVJH01007828.1 coordinate 18,431, forward strand.
AATATAATATTCTGTTTCCCAAGAGAGAATCTAATTCAACAAGTTAGATTTTTCATTCATCTCTTAATAAATGAAATTAGGTATGAATAAGAGCCAAAAAATATCTTCAATAATGAAAGATAAAATAATAAATTTTAAACTTAAACATTTGGAAATAATGCATGAATTATTTTGTATATGTTGTGCTTTCATTAAGAGAGCATAACACTTGTAGAAGACTATGTATATCATACTCTCTTAAAAAATCAGGATATCATTATCATCTATTGCTATTGAATAGATTCCTAATCATAACTATCCTATAGAAGGTTTTGGGAGCAATAAATTGTTATGGAAGCAGATAGTCTCATCTTTCTCCCATAGATTATTGGATGTGAGTGTCAAAACTGGTGATTACCAACCCAATGCTTACCCAGTGCAACCAGGATTCTTTATTATTTAAAAATTTAAACTTCCCGTACACTATAATTGGAAAACAGGTAAATATTTGAAATTTATTTTAAAGATGAGATATTTAAAGCACTTAGATCAATAAAGACTCTCCAAGGTAGAACTGTATAGAAAAAGGCCAAGAATGAACCTAACAGATAATAATTTTTATTTGAGAAAATGGGAGAATGAGGTCAATTAAAAGCTAGAACCAGGCAGATGAGGAAGCAGAGAATAAAATTATCAAATAGCAAATAGACTATATATTTTAAAGGAAGGTATTTTTCCACAGCCAATTTCATACTCAGTGTTTTTAAAATAAAAATGAAATCGCTATTATGTAAATCCAAATGAAAATTTCATATTTGCTATCACTTTTATAATTAACATTGCTCTAAAATGTGACAAGTGACAAATGACAACAAAGATTTTTCTTTTCCATACGTCTATATTTCTTTTCAATGTGATTTTGCAATTATTCATATTAAGAAACCCATCACTTGCCTGTCAGTTTGTTGTACATACTATGCGGCCTGCAGTGTGGTTGTGATACTAGAAACATTACCATTAGTATTTCAAATCCAAACAAGTTTACTCATAGTGAAGTGGCTTCAGTGGGTCTTCAAGATTAAAAACAGACTAGGAAGAAGGACTAGACTGTCCACTTATGAGAGACTGGCCACTGACAAGCTGAAAAGTCGCAGAAAACTTGATGTGATACACTGTGGGAAGGCAGCTGCTTAAGTTAGAGAGCACTCAGCAAAGCTGGGGAAGAAGTACCTCCTTAAAACACATCTGTTTAAAGCATCAGGATGTGGATGAAGCAAAAGTTTCAGGGCTTTTATTTGCTGATGAGACATGACCCAAAAGGGGAAGAAACAGCTGCAAAATCTGTTAATTATCAAAATTAAAAATTGCAAAGCATTCATCCAGGTTAATTGAAAGTTGTCAATAAAGAAGCAGAATGCATAAAGGTTGGTTTCCTAGTCATTAGTGAGCTTACATTGAGTGACGTTAGCTAATTTCAGTCAGACAATCGTATACTTTACTATGGTAAGAATGACCAATTCAAGAAAAAGTCATCACATTAATCCTCAAAAGGAACATTTGAAGGTCTAGATTGACATATAATGCTGTTTTTGATCAATGCTGTTTTTGAATAATATCAATATGTGTACAATTAAAAACAATTAATACCAGTTAGTATAACTATTATTCAATTCCTGGAATCAACCACTAAAATCAATTGAGAAGAATCAAACAATTCTGTCTGCTATTTAGTCTGATCAAATATGCAATCACTATTCATCGATATTTAATTATGATCAGGATGTGAAAGTTATAAACAAAAGAGAAGTATCTTAGTTTGAAAGTATGGCTTTGGTAACAGAAATGAAAGTTGGAGACTACATGATATTATTTTGCAAGACCAGTGACTTCATTTCAAGTACCGTTTTTGGCTAACTATATATGTGAACTTCACCAGATAGGATGTACAGAAATCAAATCGATAACATCTGTAATTCAAAATGATGGGAAGCTCAATATCATTAAGCAAAACTCGTCATGAGACTGTGGAACAGTTCATCAATTGTTTACAAGTTCTGGTGAAGCTAACAACTAAATTTAAAAATTAAAACACATCCACAAGAGCGAAAGTATGATGAGAAGCATATCCAACTTGAACTTGGAGGTCATTTTAAACTCCTGACCCAAAGCTAGGTGAGTTGTGTGATAATATCAAGAACACCTTCTGTGAAAAAGAAGCATGTCATTAAACCTAACAAGAAGAAAGAGAGAAAAATCCCAACTGGAGTCAGAAGAGACTCTGAAATCTATTCTTGAATATAGGTTAGCTTAAGTGAGTGGATGAATATTAAAAATACTATGGACTGCCAAAAGAACAAACCAATCTGTTTTAGAAAGGTACACCGAGAAAAGTCTTTGGAAGTGAGGATTGTGAGATCTGTCCAATGTACTAAACATTTTACCAGAGAAATGAGTCTCTGGAAAAGAATATTATGTTCCATAAAGGTGAAAGTTAACAAAGAGAGGAAGAATGTCAATGAAAGAAACAGTTGGCTCAGATAAAACAAACATTTTGCAGATAGTGCAAGACCAGGCTTCCTTCCATCATACAGAGAGTCACCGTGAATTGCGGCCAACACACCAGCACTGGACACGTAGACTCTATCAAGAGGTGAAGCAGAGAACCTCTTCTCCACCTTTCACCTTGTGCTGGGATCTGTAATTTTTTGGGTCAATAGAACTTTAACAAATATGGCAGGCACAACAGCTTGGAAAGTGAGACTGTGATGAGACTTCATTTCTCTTCCTATTATTAGAATGCTTCAAATCCAATGCCTTTGTGAACAATCCAAAGGTAAGCTGCTGAATAAAGAAATTGGTGGTCAAGTCATTTCCCGTTGCTGCAAAAGTCATGTCATGGGACACCAGACATAAATGAAGCCATCCCAACATAACTGTCCCCACCAAGATGATGGACTACCCAAATCACAGAATAGTGAAGCACACTATAAGAGAGATTTCCTTAAAATTCTAACTTTTCTTTTGTGTGTGTATGTGGGGGGTGGGGCACATAGCAAGAAGTCTTTACTAGGAGGGAAGCAAGTCCAGGACAAATGGGCAGAAGTCTCAGGGATCTTGAGTGATCTGTCAGCAAGGAGGAGCTGACGCTTGCTGGGCTTGGAAGGTGGAGGGATGCCAATATCCTGACCTCTCTCCAGATGTTGCTCACAGTCGATTAGAGAGTTTACTCCATCAGTGGCCAGTGGCACCACCAGATCCACCTCTGACTTTCCCAGTCGATCCAAGTAAGAGATGTCAAAGATGCTGCCTGTGGCAGTTGTGTCTACTTCTCCAGGACCACACGTTTGGGGTCTTAGGTCCCCAAGGCTCTTTTGAAGAGATTATCTTTGCTGAGAAAGGACAGTTTAATATGCACTCAGCTGGAAGTCTGGTGCCCAGGTTCGAGGGACAAGTCAAGATGTATCCCAAAGGCTCATCCCATATGATCCCCCAGCCACCTTCATGGGTCAGCCGCCCCACCTCTTTGAGACCTCCATAGAATCTTTCAAACACTCTCTTCATGTCGCCTCCCTTCTCCACGGAGATGACCCACGTATCCTTCACCCAGATCAAACTGCTCTTCTCGTTGTTGTGCCAGATTCCACGAACATCTGACCAGTCTTGAGCCATTCCTGCTGCAGTCAGTAAGGGGTACACAGGCTTATCCAACAGAAAGTGGTCATCAGTTTGCTGCTGCTGTTCACACTGTCATCTCGCTGAGCTGGTAGTCACCTCCAGTCAGGTCAGGTCACCCTTCAGGCCGTTCAGGGCGTCGACCACAACACGTCCCATTGCTCCCCGCACTACCCTTGGACAGGTTGGCGCATACTAAATCCTTGGATACTTCTGCCCATTCCCACTCTTCAGGACAACATGTACCTCTCATCAAAGTAGCCAGGAAAAAAAATTGCTGGCATCCAGATCTGTAGGGTGATTCATTGTGCAGGGGTCATATCCACTATGTCATTCTTCAATTACAGGATCAAACAGCTCAGCAAATATCTCATAGATCTCCTCATCTCCAGGCACCATGCCCACAGTCTTGATGAAGGGGCCTCCAGGGTTGTCCATCCCCATCTGGATACACTGATCTAGCGTCTAACCAGTGGGGTGGTCTTGTCGCAGAGCCGGCATAGACCTCTGGGGACAGGCCATGCAGTTGTGCTTTTGAAGGTCTGGGTCCTCAGCACACAGAAGGTAGAGCCTCCCTCCAGAAGCCCAGCGGCTAGAGATCCAGCTCTGGCCAAAACCACAGACTTAAGCCCAGGGTGGGCAGACAGCAGGCAGGAGAAGGGACCAGCCATGACTGGAGGCTTAGACGATGGGGGTTCCTGGAGCAGATATGGGCTTGAGGGAGTGTGCAACCTAAGGGGTGGCTGAGGACCAGAGGCGATCCCAGGCTGAAGTTGAATGGGGGCCTGAGTGGAAGCTGTAACTGCTGGAGTGGGAACGGGAGCTGGTACCAACAGACTCGATCTTTCACTTCTCCTTGAGGTCTTCCCCAGGCTCAGACATGCTAGCTGCTCCAGTCCTCTAACTTTTATTTTCTCTGCAGAAAAATCTGATAGAGTGATGGACAAAGAGATTTAAAAGAAAATGAAATAAATGTAACACTCCTAATGCTGAGGCTGCATCAGTAATGATTACAATTAAGATAAGTCTATGCTGTATTTTTTACTCCAACCCTTGAGATCCTCATAAATTGGAATCAACTCAATGGTGAGTTTGGCTCGGGTACAAATATACACATTTATTCATATTCCTATATATTATTATGTGCCATTGAATGCCTTCCAAATAGTGGCACAATATTGTAGGGCTGCTATGTCAGAGTATTTTGCTGCAGGCCCAGTGTCAACCCATTTCATTTAGGGGTTCTCTCTTTTATATGCAGTTATAGTTTATTAATGTCACCCTTCTAATCATAATTCCTTCTGTGCTATATTACAATTCTGGACTCTATATGCCTGTGGAGATAGACTCATCTCAGCAGGCTTTCTCTACTACACTAATGGAGTGATTTTTTTATTCTACTTTAGAGGAAGGTGTGAGTTAAGATACCATTCTTTTCAGTTAGCAGTGCAATGATTAGCCAGAGACTACTAGAGGTCCTTCACCCCAGTCTTACAAAAGCTCTATCTGCCTTCTCTTCTTTACCTCAAAGATTTCCTATGCCTCCCTTCCTCTGGTATATGTTCAAAAGACACGTTTCCAAGCCAACTTTTCTAACCATATGGATGTTAATCTTTACCCAACCTGGGACAGCTGATCACATTACCCTGTTAGTTTCTTCATATTATTCTCTGTACGTAAAACTGCCTTCATTGCTCTTCATTTCCCCATTAATGGGCAACATGCTTATCTCATACAATAGTATCTCTTCAATGCCTACATATTTTACTGGGCCAAAGGTAAAAAGATGACACATTGCAAACATCGTTGCAAAGTTCAGCAACAATACTTAAAATTGAAGTTATCCAAATCAAAATATTCTCATGTAGACACTTCCTAAGCACAAAAAAGTTCATTTTTCCCTCAAACTGCTGAGAATATGAAGAGACAAGAGTACATTATCTTCCAAGATTCCTTTCTGTGAGAGGCAAAGTTAGTCCAGGAGTAAGTAATGTAGAAAGAGAACAGAGAGAGAGAGAGAGAGAGAGAGAGAGAGAGAGAGAGAGAGAGAGAGAGAGAATAACAGCTGATCATAGAAAAACTCACACTAAAAGACACTCCTTGGGGAGATTGTATATGTTATATATACAATGCAATGTAAAGACCAAACTTATAACTAAACCAATAGGTAACCTCATGATAATGATGACAGGTCTGAAGTTGCCAAGCATTTTATCTGTCATGGATCCACAATCACTGCTCTTGGAAGCGGCTGACAAGAGATCAAGAGACGTGCCGCATTGGCTAAAACTGCTGCTTTCGACCATGTGAGAGAATGCAGAAATAATGCTTTGAGAATTAAGGTGCCCTTGACCTGAGGATGACTTCACATGCATGTGAAATCTGCACATTGAATTAAAAAGACAAAGTAACTAATCCTTTTAAACTGAGTTGCTGGAAAGAATGTAAAAAGTACTATGGAGGGCGACAAAGACAGAAAATTCTATCTTGGAAGAAGTATAACCAGAAAGACCCTTAGAGACAAGAATAGAAGGATTTTGTCACACACACTTTGGATATGTCAGGAGAGACAAGTTCCTGGAGATGGACACTATGCTTGATAAAGTAAAGGGTCATCAACAAAAGGGGGGAGCGAGATGACCTTCAAGGAACTTTCTTGACACAGTGACTTCAGCAGTGGAGTCAAGCATCATGACCATTGTGATGATGGCACAGGATGGGGAAGTGGTTTCGTATGTTGGGCACAGGGAAGCTATTGCATTGAACAATGACAACATACTATTGACAGTGAGTGAATCTCCTTTTGATCAAGTATTTCCTTTCTGAAATTTTATCTGTGTATGTACAAACATGTAAAACATGACCTTGTGATGTAGTTTAAAAGTAATTGAAAACAACCCAATGTAAAGAAACCAAAGTAATAGAAACAATATAATAGCTTGAAAGTAATTGAAAACAATAAGAATGACAAACAAGAACTGGTAAAGTAGTTCATGATATTTGGGGGGAGGGTATATGAGTCTAATATAGCCGTCAATAACCAGACTGCTACACCCACTGTCAGTGAATCATTTCTGACTTGTAGCGACCCTGTAGGATCAAGTTAGAATGGACCCCTTTGAGTCTCTGAGATTGTAAAACTTTAGGAGAGCAGGAAGCCTCATCTTTCTCCCATGGAGCAACTGGTAGGTTCCACTTGCTGACCTAGTCGTTGGAAGCAAAGTGTGTAACTCTTTATGCCACCAGGGCTCTCCCAGCTATAAATAGAGATGATTATCAAACGAGCCCAGTTCCTGAAGGATCTCATTCATGTTAAAGTAGGAGATCAGCAAAGAGGAAAACTAAAAAAATGGAATAACCACATGTGCAACAATAGGCTTAAACATGACAAAAATTGGGAGGATGGTGCAGAACAGGGTAGAGATTTTTCTAGCATTGTTTATAGCATCTCTATGAGTCAGAACAAACTTGGACACATCTAAATAAAACAACTAAACAAAGGAGTATAGAAATGCATATGCTAATGTGAATATATGCCAGAGATACTTGAAGGAAAGCAAGAAAATTGTGATGTTCTAACTATGGTATGATCCCAAGTTAGCTATTCAAACAAGAATAGCTTTTTAATTTGTAAATTGGCTAATGGACATTTAGTTACTCAAAAGAATGAACAATAGGTTCAAATGAACAAATTCCCGCTATTATGCCAGAATGAGAAATTAATTTGGCAATATATGAAGCAGTTGGTTTGCTTTAGAAAATTCACTTTGTAGCTTCTGATTTGACACTCATGATTAAACCAATGCTCATTTCCTTGGCACACAACTTATTCATTTTTATGACATGATTCTCTACAGGGAATTTTCACTGGTCTTCAAGTATTGAGTTACAGATTCTCATGGTGACATTTTCCTATTCCTTTGAGATGCCACCCTAAGTCCCCCAAATTGAGTTCTACTTACTCCAATGTACATTTAACTTAGATAAATCTACATTTTAAAACATCTGAAAACTATTTTCTAAATTTAGTGAAAATTCTTCTAGCAATTTTCACGAGAGTTCATTAAGTATATATACGGTGAAGTACAACTATTATTTTGTTTCTATTACTTATTTCTGAAGTCTTTCACATATCCTACTAATATGAAGTGAAGATTTCCCTAGAACTTGGATGAGAAAAGTCTGGCCTCAGGTCATATAAGGCTGGTGGAATCATCAATACCAGCTACCATCACGCACCTATATGAAATTTTAATTCTAAGCTGATAATTTTCTATAGCTTGTGAATGATTATATACAATATATTATATATTTCACATAACACATACACTATACAATATATTATATACAATAATTATAATATATAACATATATAACATAGAAAATTTTATATTATATAATATGTATAATATAGAAAATAAATACTATATACTATACACACACACACATACACATATTTGGCAGATAAAAAGTCCCGCACGCTTGCTCTAGAGAGTGCATGCCTCTTTGTGTCTCCCCTGTCCTTGAACACTTAAAGACATTTGGGCTGAGTAAAACTCAAGAGGTTCCTACACTGTCTACTTCTAAGAGTGAAGACACGAGTTCATTTGCCTCAATACTCTCAGTTTTTTTTTTTTTTTTTGCCTGTAGTTTCTGTGCCAGGATGGACAAACCCTTAAATGGGCAAGGTTCATCTGTCCCACGGTGCACAAGGGTGTCTGGATACTTGCTTGCAGTCCCAGCAGTTCTGCCTAGGAACCAGTCTACCTTCTTCAACAGGGATAATAAACTTGACTTCCAGAGTTCACCACACCACGAAATAAGAAACGCACTCTTAGTACTATCATGGTTACTAAGGTTTCACAGTATGATTTCTTGACATCTCCCACTTCTCTGAAAAAATCAAGCTTCTTGTTCTCTAATAGACAAAAAAAGAAGCTACTTTTTCTATTATAAACTGACTCATGTCAATAGGGTGAAATAGCTTGGTATTCCCTAGCCAATATAAGGAAAGCAAAACGTTGAAATCCCGGCAGGTACTTGTGGTAAGTCATCTTGCTGCATGTGTAATGAAATGATTTATAAATAGGTGTGTGTACATGTGTAAATATATATTCTTGTTTTTGCAAATAAAATCACAGGAAGGATATATAAGAAACAGTAAAATATGGAAAGTGGGAATGAGGAGGTTGGAGTAATAGCCATTTCTAGCACCTATGTTGTTTTATTTTTAATATCCCTATCCCATTTATATCATAAAAGTAAATTGGAAATTTTGGTAGTTTATTCATTTTAACTAAAAATAAGAGAATACTCCACCCTGAAAAAGGAAGAAAATGAGTGAATAGAACTTCTCCTAAAGGCATTTTCTCTCCTAGTGCTTAATTTTTAGCAGTACTGGTTCTGGGCTTCCGGCTCACAAATTGTCTTGCTTTGAGCTCTCTGAAAATTCACTTGAATTTCAATTTTACTGTCAAAACCAAGAGGCTAAGATTTTCATTTATAGAGTATTTTAGTTTTATCCAATATGTCCAAAAATATAATATATAAATACTGAAGAAAATTTGCACACCATTCATTGTTCCTTAATTCATCCAGAGAAAGTAGTTCATCTACCAAATTTAACACTGCACCTTGTTGTAAGTAATCCTTGAGCATTCATTTGTCATGAAGATGAAGCATAAGAATATATTAAGTAATGAGAATGAGAATTTAACAATTACACTATTGTAATTTCCTAGAGCCTTATATAACCAGGAGAAAATGGAAATTACTGGAACTGAAGATATTTAGAGAAGAATCTGTACATAGATTCACATCCAGAGACTGGTGCATATTTAAAGGAGTTATATTTCCATCCTCCAGGGTGTCTCCTTTTTTATATTTTGAAGTACCTACATCATTTCTCAACTGACAGGTCAGCCTTCCAAAACCACTGGCTTCTCTGAGGGGAAAAGATGAAGTTTTCAACTCCTGTATTGAATTAAAGTCCCTGAAACTCATGATTCAGTTCTGCTTTTTCCTGTAGGGTCATTCTGAGTAGAAATTGACTTGATAGCAGTGAATTTGCTGCTTTGGAAGTTATTTAGATCACGTCTACTGTAAAAATTGATGGCTCACACTGAAAAAAAAAAGGTCTAAAGTGTAAGTGCTTATGAATGACTTAATTTCTAAGTCGATCAAGATGATCCCAAAGTCCATATGCAGAAGTAAGTAACCCCAAAATTAGGCTTTAGAAGTAATATGACATATTCATCAAAAATATGAATTTTAGTCCATGCTAGAATTCTTCTATTAAAATATGATTAAATGAGTATCTTTTTCTTTGCTCTGACACATATTGATATGGAATTCAAATAGAGAAGAGGCCTCTTCTTTGATATGTAAATCAAGAAAATGCAAGAAATTTGCATGCCAGAAACTTTCCAACCTGAACTCAGAACTTTCATATCATTAAATTGATGCACTGATAGTTGTTTTGATTAAAGCACTAGCTTAACTCAAAACAGCATCTGTACTCAGCGATATAACTCAAACAAGTATAATGAGTGCCTACCTTTTAATTTTTTATAAAAAGGCTTCATAATATATAATTAAGATGTTTTTTGCATGTTCTACTGATGAACCATCTGCAGGTATGACATTTAGCATCTGCACTTAAAAGTAGCCACCTGTTACAGTCTGGTAATCCTGGCTGTGAATAATTTTAGAAAAAAGAAACTTGGTATTATTTGTATTCTAGATTCTCATGAATACATCATATCTTTCACTCATTATTTTGTTACAGGTCATCATTCGGGATTTATAAAATTGAATTCATGGTGAATTCCATTTGACTGCATTTGTTTTCAAACAAGGCAACTCTGGAAAGTATGGAACAAGAGAATTCTTAGATTTACTTTTTTGCTTTCTTGCCTTCCCTTTATCGCTTCAAATTCTTGGATCTTTTTTTTTTTCACTTCAGTTTTAAGATAGCTTCTCCGATTTTTCTGCACTCTGAAGTGTAAACAAAGATGTCCACATATGTTGATTTGCAACAGTAGAAGGATTACAGTTTTATACTATAGTAAAATTTGTGGTTAGAAGATTTGGGGGGAATGAGTTGGGAGGACACATGTAGAGGTGGTTGGAGTCTTTTTGGAGATACCAGAATCAATCAAGAATAAGTCAATCACAGCACACAATCAGCCCATGATACTGCATCCACCTGCACATAATTTTACTTCTTGATTAATGGGGTTAGTCATGAATTGAGTTACCTCTTGTGATTAAAGTGCAGTACCTATATCAATTATCCACATGTTGATTTTGACTCATGGAGATCTCATTTGTGAAAACAATGTATGTCAACTTGGATAGGTCAAGATTCTTCCATTATCTGATCTAATAATGTGGTCAAATCCATGAGCGAAGCAGCCAAGGACTTGTGGAAAGGCTAAGATGAAGTTACTGCGTTTGGCAGCTTCTTGTCTGTTCTGACTCATAGTAACCCTATGCAGAACAGAAGCCGACTACCCGGACCTGTGCTAGGCTTATTAGTTTTCTTCTATATGAGAACATTGTTGCAGAAACTGTCCACCCACTTCCTTCAGAGCTTTCATTTTTATCCTCGACTCCTTATTTTACTTAGCATGATGCTGTTCTCTAGGGACTTATTTCTCTTGACAACACCTCCAAATTAATTGAAACAAATCTGACCATTCTTTTCTATAAGGAACATTATCGTTGTACTTCTTCCATGGCAGATCTGTTGGTTTTTTTGACAGTCCATGTTACTTTCTCAATTCTCCATCATCACCATGATTCAAATGCATTGATTCTTCATATGTCTTTTTTATTCCATGTCCAATTTCTAAGTCAAAATGAGGTGATTGGAAATAGTATGGCTTAGATCTGGGGCACCTTAGTACTCATCCTAGCATTTCAAAATTTGAAGAGATGGCGTGCACCAGATCTATCCAGTGTGATGTGTTGTTTGACCTCTTGCCTGCTGCTTCCATGAGTGTTGATTGTGGTTCAAAGTAGGATGAACTTTTTTGAAAACTGAAACCTATGGGTCCAGTTGTAAGGATTTTGATTTTCTTTATATTGAATCCTAATCCACAGTCTGAAGGATGCAATCCTTGATCTTTATCAGCATGTGCTTCAAGTTCTCCTGAATTTGTTCTATTTGTTGTGTATTCTGTTGGGTCACTTTCTTTAGAATGGATAAGGATGGAGATCTCTTCTTATCAGCTGAAGATGTAGTCTTCTAAATATTCCGGCATAGATTCCTTAACACTTCCTTCAATTCATCAGTTTTTTTAACTAGTTTTTTATTTTATTTTATTTTATTTTTTGTTTTTGTGGGCATCACTGCTTCTGGTGGTCATGGGCGCTACCCAGTGCTGCTCCTAAGAGCCACTGCTGGATTTGAACTGCCAAGCCTGTGGGCTGCAGTCCCGCACTCAACCTCTTACGCCACCGGACCTCAGCCCAATTCATCAGTTTTGTTGAAGCATTTCAATTGGTATTCCATAATTTCAGAAACCTTGTTTTTTTTTTTGGCTAATGCTTTCAATGTAACTTGAACATCTTCCTTTATTACCATTGGTTCTTGATCATATGCTATCTTTGGAAACAGTTGAATGCCGATTAGTTCTTTTTGTTACAGTGAATCTGTGTATTCTTTCCATCTTCTTTTGATGCTTCATGCATTGATGATCAATATTTTGTCAATAGAATCTTAATATTACAACTGGAGGATTACATTTTTTTGCTTGAGTTTATTCAGTTTCAAATATGCTGAGCATGTTTTTCCTTTTGTTTTTCTTTTTTAAGATTTTTTAATTCTAGATCTTTGCAAATTTCATTAGAATATTTTAGTTTGCTTTCTTAAACTACCCATTGAAGTTTTCTGTCCAAAACTTTGACTTCATTTATTTAATTTAATCTTAGCGATTCAAGTATTAAAAGCACATTTCAGAGTCTCTTCTGACATTCGTTTTGATATTTTTATTCTTTCTTTTTAAAGCATTTGAGGTTTTTAGATTTGTCTTAAAGCTACTGAAGCAAAATACCCCCAACGTGAAAGGAAAACCAAACATTTATAGGTAAAACACAGTTCTTCATCCAGAATGAAATGTCAGCTCCACAGGGCTGTCCTCCACCAAAAACTTTGTCATAATTCAATACAAAACGAAGCACATTATTACTCCTTTCAAAGGGAAGTGACAAAGACAGGGGTGCAAGCCTGGTTCTGATTTCATATTCTTTCTTATCACTTGTGGTCTCCTTTTCCTGTGCTTCTCCAGAAACTTCCTTTAACCCCAAGATCTCCCCAGATTCTCCCATCGAACAGAAATTAGCCTCCTCCGTTGTGGTCACTGCAAACTTTCAAGTCCTTCTCTCCTGCCACCTTGTCCCCCCAAACCACCTTCACCTTTGAGTTTGGCCCCTCTCAAAGTCACTGTTTCCATTGATCTCTTGCCATCTTCCAGAGCCGCCTTGACTGCCTTAACATCCTCTTCACAGTTGAAGTCTCCTAAACCGAATGTATTGGAGGAACAGGTTTTCTGGTCAATAACCATCCTGGTATAAACAGACCCATGCAAATATCTCATCAAAGTCTCCTGGTGGTGTCTTCAGACAGGTTCTTGTGGGGTTGGACAGCTGGCTCCTTGAGTTGGATGATCACCTGGATCCTTACAACTCCAACCAGATTACTTTTTCCTTGAATTCTCTTTTATTACAAAATGTTATATCTTCTTTATTTCCTAGTGAAGCAAATTCTATGAGCGCAAACTCTTTAGATTTGCCATTCTGCTTCTGGGGCACTTGAATAGCAATTGCTTTTCCGAACACCTTCTGAAGAATTTCTCCTGTTACATTGCTTTTGCTAGAGCACTCCAAGTGCTATCTTCCCACCTCAATAGTCTTTATCAATTTTTCTCCCTTGAATTGTACAGGGATATTGCCCAATCATCCCTCTGTGGCCACTGCTTGTCTTCAAGTGTTTTCTCAGCTTCTTTCTTAAATTCACAGTAAACAATCTATTACTATTTCCATCTCTGCTGACTAATCTGATCTCCACAGCACCTTCAAAGACTTCTTTTTGAATCATTGTGAGTGACTTATAAGGAATACTTTTGGCTAACTGTAGCCTGGTATCTCAATCTTTCTTTGCTATTTTCCCTTTGGTCTCTCAAATTCAATTTGTGGCCAAAGACTTTGTAAGGCAGTGAGTTCCAAATCTTTTTTTCAGATTATCAGCAGATGCAGAATCCACATAGCCAAACTTCCTCATCATACCGATTGTTTTTAGGAAAAAAAGGCCTTGAGGCTAGCTTTTAAATTTAGGAACAGATTTTTTGCAGTTTGGGTTTCCAATAAAGTGTTTGAAATCTATCGGTGACTACACTTTCTACTTTCTGTTATGTAGGCTATTTCCGTCTTCCATTTTTTCAGGTTTTTCTTTGATAGGTTCTTTTTCCTCTTTCTCCTCATCACCATCATTCTTCTCCTATTAATTGTCATCTCCTGCACACGCGTTTTCCTCTTCCTCTTTGTCATCTTCTTCCTCCTCTTCCTCGTCCTCAGCTTGGCTTTCAAAGGGACCATTTTGTTTATTTTCTATTTTTCCTATTTCCTGCTTTAGGCTGGCCTGATCTCCAGAACCTCTCTCTCAGAGTCATCATCCTCATCATTTTTATCACCATCTTCATCCCACCCTTATCTTCTAAGACAGGAGAAACGGCTGATCTTGTTATGGTTGGTTCAAATTCCTCTTCATTCTCATCATTGTCACACTGTCCTTTTCAACTTCCTCATCCTTCTCCTTCCTCTGACAGTGTAGTAGTCATGTGTGGGGCTGTAATCCACACGGTCTGCAGTTTGAAACCACCAGCAGCTTGGTGGGAGAGAGGATGGTCTTTCCACTCCTGTAAACAGTTACAGTCTTGGAAACCCATAAGGGGTCACTCTGAGTCAGCATGGCTCAGGGACATCCAATTTGGTTTTCACCCCCATACCTGGTGTAATAGCATCCTTCTCATTAGAAGTGGCCCCCAGGGCTTTGCCTTGAATGGCTTCATTCTTTTCAGGTGTTGCTACTTCCTTGGGTGGTGCATCCATCTCTTTGGCTAGTGCACTGGTTACCTTTTTGACAAGAGTGAGAACTGGTTTCCTGGCTGGTGTGCCAGGGACATTTTTTTATGTTAGATAAGCCATCTTCTTTGGTCACGTTCACATTCTTCTTGCCTTTTTTCTGATCAATGTTAACCTCCTCAGCTGTTTTCTTCTTCATCATCACTGTCTGACAAGTCATCAACTTCACTATCATCTTTATGTCTCTGAGGGGAAGAGTCATCTTCTTGGGATCACCTTGGTTTTCTGAAGCCTTGATGAGCTTCCCCATGTTGGAAGGTTGGGAAGATGGAGCATATGCAGGGCAGTAACACAGATGTTGGCCACTAGAGGTGACACAATCTTTCCCACTTGTAAGGAACTTTAGCTTTCCTCGTGTATGATGTTCTTGGTGTTATTCCACAACTTGTCTGGTCTTCTGTCATGACTGGCTAACGCAGGAAATCTATTCTTGAGATGTTCTCCAAACTCAAGAAGGATACACTCAAGATCATATTTTGACTATTAGGGACTTGTTTTCTTTTCTTTTTTTTTTCAGCTTCAACAGCCTTGATGCAATTGAAAAGCTGTTTTTCTTATGGTGTGGCATATTCTTTCTACAGATTTACACTTTGGAAAAGATAACTTACTTCTTGGTTTGATATGGATTCTTTGATTCAATAACTTCCTATCATATCAGCTGCCAATCCCAGCCATCACAAGACTGTAGAACTTGAATTCATTTGTCTCTGCATCCCCCAGTGTATAATCAATCTGCTTCATATACCTGTTTCCTAGTTTGTTACTGGTACCCCAGTCAGTGGAAGTCCTCAGTTTGCCTTCATATCCACAGACATATATAAATTGGACTTACAGCTATGGCTGCTTGAACAATTTCTTGATATAAATCTATTTATATCTACATACATATTTATATAAGTATCATTCATTTTGCTTCTCCAGAGAAACCAGCCTAACGCATCATCTAAGTCATAATAGAATAATGTTTTCTGATTTTCTTGAGATTTGTCTCCCTACCATAATTCCCAGATGGTCTGAGTGGTTTAAAACCTACAACATTTTTGAATAATATCAGCAATTTACAACATCCACAGACTTCAAAGAACCATAAAACCTACTATAATTCTATATCCTTACCATTTGTTTATTTCACATGAAGAAAGAAATCACAATGGTATGTAACATATAGTAGGTTCAGAAACATTTTATGTATATTACAAATTACAATTGTTTTAGTCTGGGTTGACTAGAGAAACAAATTCAGACACTCATATGTGTATAAGAAAGATCTTTATTTAAAGAGTAATTGCATAGTAAGAAAACATCACATCCTAGTCCAGATCAAGTCCAACCATCCAATATTAGTCCAGATGTCCCAAACCAGTCCATAAATTCCTCTTTAGATTCACACAGCTATGTAAAACTGTTGAATGCAGGAAGATAACAAGCCAGTGGGGGAAAAGTATTGTGGATCCAGTGGAGATGAAAGCACCTCACTTCTGGTGTGGGTCTACATGTGACTCCTCTAGCTCCAGGGCTCTGGTTCCATCAGTGTAGCTTCTTGTGTCTTGTTAGTAGGAGGACAAAGAAAGAGAGATAGAGATAGAGATAGATAGAGAGAGAGAGAGAGAGAGAGAGAGAGAGAGAGAGAGAGAGAAAGAGTGTGTGTGTTTCTGGTCTCCAGTGAGCTATTTACCTCCTTTGCACCTCCAAAGAGGTCATCAAGCTGTGACCTGATTGACAGGCTAAACTTCACCTCTTCACTCTTATTAGTATCAAGTCAACCTCTGATTATGTAATTACCACAGCTAACTAGGTAGATGACAGGAATAGACTCCATGGCCCCACCCCTACTTGGTCACCCTCATCATCTCATACCCTCTTACCTGATTCACAAGGATACAGCTCTCACAGGCATACCAGACACCAAAGTAATCGCCATCACCTGAGTGTGAACCCCACTCTCTAGCCATACAAGATGATGAGGTAGTAAAACAATACACCACCAATTACTGAGCCCACATACACAAGGGCTCTCTGCTCCAACTAGACCTGCTGCATCCTCTCCCCCAGGACATGGGGTGGGTCCTTGAAATTCTTTTTACTGGTATGTTTTTACTCTGTGTTCTAATATTCCCATACACTTGCCTGCACCCCCTTTTACAAATTTATAAACTATTCTTAAAAGTCATCTTCAACCAGGACTTACCCATTTGTGGCTTTACGTAAGAACACACACACACACTATATATATATGTATGTATGTATGTATGTATATTATATTCCCTCAACACCTCCTGCAGCCAGAAGTTAGAAAATACAATGGAGCCAAATGTCTAGGAAATGATTAAGAGTTGAAACACACATACATTAACAACTATCCTGCATCTTACTCTAGTATTGTTTTTTCCATTAGTATTCTTAAAACTTTAATCTCTTTAGCTTTTTATTTTTTAATCAAAAGAAGTGAAGTTTTATATCAGAACACTATCAACCTTTCCTTTAGTCTGACCTATTTTGTTGTCAAAATTGTGCTGTCCTTTGTACCCTGATAAAACCAAAAGTTCACACTAACCCTACATTAAAAAAAATCGTTTGTAAATTAGTACCCATTCCTTCAGTGCTACAAGTGGGCAACCCCTTTCTTTAATCTACCAAATAGCACTCCCTGATCGCTCCCTCTTTTTGCCTTACTGGTCTTTTTCCTCCTCCTTAACACTCCTTCACCCAATCTCCAAATGCTTCCCTAATACCTAATCCAAAATTCTCCACCAGAAACTTAATACAGACTGTTCATAGCCTCTTTCCTGTACCACCTAACCTAACAGAGTTCATCACCCCACACATAACACCTACTTAACATCTCTAATAGTGATGTCAAGATGAGAAAGAAACAACAAATATATTGATGCACACACAAAAACAAGAGATCAAATAATCAACAGAAACAAATAATCAAATACCAATCACACCTAAATATAATGCTTGACATTGAACAGACAGACTATGGTGTTTCCAGAAAAAGAATGTAACAGAATGATGGTGGCACTTATGCAACAGCTGAGAGTCAGAGATAAAGAAATGAAGTAATAGTAAAAGCTAATAACCTCACTACATGTTGTAGGAATAAAGTCTCCAAACTTGAGCACAAAAATGAACGCTATAATAGAATTAAAAAACACTATAGCGTAACAGGGAAACAGAATTGAGAAGATGGAAACCTGAGTTTGTGATGTAGAACACAAATCTGTAGGCACCACCTTAAAAGAGGAACAGATATAACAACAAAATTTTAAAAGAGATGGAGAAGCACATGAGAACATTGTGGGCGACAAAGGAACAACCTTTGTCTTATAGGGATTCCAGATGAGGAAAAAGCAAGGAAATCCACAAGATCTGCATGAGAAAGGATAGTTATTAATGAAGCTGAGAGAATCCCAGGCACAAAGAGCACAAAAAGAGCACAAAAGACACTACACCCCACTCCACATAATATAGTCAAGATGTCTAACATCAATGAAAGTTGAAAATTTCTAAAAGAAGCCAGAAGAAAAATGGTCAATTACATACAAAGGGTCAGCACTTAGTACAAACTCAGATTTCTCAGCAGAAACCATATAGGCAAGAAGACAATGGACGGATATACACAAAGTACTAGAAGGAGGAAAAAAAACTGTCAACATAGCATTCTGTATCCAGGAAAGTTATCTGTTAAATATGATGGAGAAATACAAAATATTCCAAGACAAGCAAAATTAAAATAATTTGCAAAAACAAGACTGTAACTACAAAAAATGCTCAGTGAAGTACTAAAGCTATAAAACCAGAAGCAACATCACACAAATCTGAAACCAATACACAAGGCAATCCCTCACAATAAAACAACACACACAGAACAACACCCAAAGCAAAGAAATAAAACAGGAAGATCAAAGAAACTAAACACAATACCCATAAAAGCACACAACACACATATAAAGCAAATGTTAGTAACAAATACATACATATCAATAATTCCAAAGAATATTAATGTACTGAATGCACAAATAAAGAGACAAAGAATAGCAGAATAGATAAGGGAAATTCTACAAAATATTATAAGAAGATTTGACACCAATTCTACATAACCTCTTCCAGAACATAGGAAAGGACAACAAACTCTCAAAATAATTCTATGAAGAAAGCATAACACTGACTCCCAAACCAGGAAAAGACCCCAAAAAGTTTGAAAATTATTGACCAATATCCCTCATGAACATATACACTACATCCTCATCAATGTCCTGGTCAATAGAAAAGAGCAGCATGTCTAATAATAATAATAATAATAATAATAATAATTCACCATGTACAAGTAGTATTAATTGCAGGTATATAAGGATGGTTCAACATTCGGAAAACAATCAGTGTAATCCACTACATAGACAATGTAAGAAACAAAACCCACATGATCATATCAATAGATGCACAAAATACATTTGACAATTTTCAGTGCCCATTTCTCTTCAAAACACTCAACAAAATAGAATGAGAAGGTAAATTCCTCAATATAATGAAACCCATATATGAGAAAGCAAAGACAACATCATGCTAAATAGAGAAAAGCTAGAAATACTCCCATTGAAAACAGGGACCAGGAAAGGATGTCCCCTATCATCACTCTTCCTCAACAATGTGATGAATTTTAGCCAGAACTATCAGAAAATGAAAAGAAATCAAGGGAATACAAATAGGTAAAGAAGAATAGAAATTCTCCCTATTCACAGATGATATGATTCTATATACAGAAAAGACAAGTTTCCATAAAAAGCCTGCTGGAAACAACTGAGGAATTTGACATGGTAATAGGATACACAGTTAAAAACCAGAAATCAATTGGACTCCTGTATGGCAGTGAAAAGAACTATGAAAAAGACATTAAGAAAGCAATATCATTAACAATAACCTCATAAAACATAAACTATTTAGGAATAAACAACTCAAGAAACAAATAAGCTATATGGAGGAAATAAAACCAACACTACAGAACATTACTACAAGAAACCAGAAATGATCTCTATAAGTGGAAGATTATTCCTTACTCATGGATAGATAGACTTCATATCATGAAAATTACAATACAACTTAAATCAACCTATAGATACAATGCAATTCCAATTCCAATCCCAAATAGCTTCTTTAAAGAAATGAAAAGCCTAATTACCAATTTCACCTCTGGGTTGACTCTACCTTTTGATTAGCAGCCAAGCAAGGTAACCACTTTTATCACCCAACAGAAATATGTGTTTATAAAAACCAAATATACATGTGCATACCATTTATGTATATATACTGAATAAGGGTATAGATAGATACAGCTTTTACGAAACTTTTCGGCCACTAATATGTGTATCGCTAATAGATTAGACCAATATATAGCATCTTTGACTAACACTGTGCAGAAAGTTCTGATGTTTTGTTTTTGTGAGATGAAAACTTTGACAAATTTTTTCATAAATAAAATTTAAGCATCTTTTTGCTGTCATTCACTATGATATATCCTTTCAGCAGGATATATCATATAATAAATAATCATATGTATAAATGCCATGGATTTGCATCATAATGGCATTTCAATTCCATATAATAATCTGAGAGAGAGAACCTATGTGCTTTCCAAACCAGAGGTAAATTCACCCACCATTGTATTCAGCAAACATTCTCCTTATAGCATGTGGGCAATGAAGAAGTGAATCTGGTTTCCCTAAGTATTGTTCTGTTTGCATATGTCTTTTCTAATATGAATACCTTACCTTGAGGAATTCAATTTTACTATTTTAATGTAAAACATGTCCCCTAAACACAAGTCAGCTTATGATCCATAATCAAAACTTTTCTCAAAGAGTTGGTATTATCTATCTGAAACTGTCCTCTTATATCCATTTCCCCACCCTCAGCAAGGAAAGCTTTCCCTACAATTGTATCAGGGCTATGATCCTAGTTCTGTAGGTGGGCGTCTGCTCTAAGCTTCTTATAATTGATTGGCTGTTTATGAAATATTCCATTATGGAATTCAGTATATTCTGTTAGGTCACACCATGGAGGACTGCTAGGACTTAACTGCCAAAACACTGAGAAATCTAGTCCAGCTAAGTAGACATAAAACGCCACTATAACAGTCAGGAATAGACTTAATTCTATTCCTTCTTGTATCTTGTACATTCACACATACCAGTAAGCATTTACTCACCATAGATCTAAAGGATCAATGCAACTGAAATTTTAAAGAATAGTCGTAAGTTTCACTTTCTAACTAAACAGGATGCAAACTATTTTTTATTCAAGCAGTAACTTATTCTCTCTGCTGTCACTGCATTTGTACCTGACATTCCCCCTCTTAAAGAAATCGCTAGAGAACATAGAAAGTAATCATAGGCTTTTTGGCTTTCTGGGGATCAAATTCCTGTCAGAGCATTCCCTAAGTGTAGTAATTGGGCAGAAGTGATATTTACTGAAAGTCATTCTCACATTATAATTCCATCCCACTTGGCAAGCTATTGTTCTACATTCTTTATATTATTATTACTGGTACATGGGTCATTCTCTTTCCAGTCCATGCACAAAGGCACATGGTAAACAGATGTTTTATAAATATTTCCCAGGTTATTTACTTTTAAAACATATGCTTTACTCATGAAATTTTTGAAGAAAATAAGTCGCATAAATTTTCTTAGATAAAAATTGATGCATAGTATCATGATAGATTTTATCAAAAAGTGAAAGAAAAAACCCTAAAGGTTAAATAAATCTGTGGAGCACAGGAACCAAGATACAACTTTAAATATATCCCAACAGAATTTTGTGAATATTTCAAGAAGAGATTTTATGAATTGAACACTAATAATTGGTAAGTCATGGGATAATATCAAGAACATCACATATGAGGAAAGCATGTGGTTACTAAAAAGATAAAATATATCAAATTAGATGGTGGAAATGATGAATTAAAAGAGCTGAACCAAAATTCTCAGAAAGCTCAAGAAAACAAAAATATTATTATGAAATCTGGTGTTAGAAAGTCAAGCAAGAAGATATGCTAAGCCTATGTCATGTTTGAAAATTAAAGGAGAAAAAGTCTAAACTCAAGTTGAAATATTCAAAAAACCCATGGGCAATTTATTTAATGATGCTGAAAGCACTCAATTTGAAATACACTGTCACTATACCAAAGAGAATTGGTTGACATTCAACCCTTTCAAGAAGTGTCATATAACCTAAAGCAAGGGTCCTGAAGGACGTCTAGGGCATATTAAAGACAATACTGATAGCCTTATCCTTGAGAGTTTCCCTCTTTTGAGTGACACTGTATTTTATCTTCTTCTAAGATCTGATCTCTCCTGATAGTTTATTAAAGGTACATAAGACAACTTATCAGAAGTTTCTCTCTCTTTTTTTAAAACAAATAATTTTATATGGGGCTCTCACAGTTATTATAAAAATCCATAGATCCATTGTGTCAAGCACATTTTTATATATGTTGCCATCATCATTTTGGGATACTTCAAGTATGGGCTACTTGAGCCCATACTATCTTCCTATATCCCTCCCTACCCAACCCTTGCACTTACATGACCCCTTTGATAAAATATACATTACATTATTAGTTTTCTATCTTACTTCATCCAATGTCTCCTTTCATCCACATTTCCTTGGAAGAGGTGTTATATGTGGAACATTGTGACTGGTTCCCCCTTTCTCCTATTCTCCCCTACCTTCACTGTATCACTACTCCCTTTCCTGTTCCTAGGGGACTATTTGTCCTGGATTCTGTGTGCCAAGAGCTCTTTTTTTTTCCAGAGCTCTTATCTGTACCCATTTAAGGAGCATTATTGTCATACTTCATCCAGGACAGCTTTGTTCTAAGCATGATGTCATTTTCTAGGGTACGATATCTCCTGATAACATGTGCAAAGAATCCTGGTTCTACTTCTTTCTAGATGGATTTTGTTGCTGTTTTTCTGTCAGTTCTTAGTATTTTCAATAGTCTTCTTCAACACCATAATTTAAATGTACCCATTCCTCTTTTGTTTTTCTTATTCAGTGCCCAGCTTTCACATGTATATGAAGCAATTGAAATTACCATGGATTTTAAAGTCAAGTACACTTCAACCTTTAAGTTGACATCTTTGCCTTTTAACATTAAAAAAATCATTTGCAGCAGATTCTATCAAAGTATTAAGTTACATGGAAGCACTTACTGTAATTCTTATTTTCTTCCACAGTATGTGGTATATTTACTGAACATAGTATATGTTTAACAAGGACAAACAATATTTTATTATATAACTCTTAATTCATATTATTGCCAATCCTCCTCTCACCCCAGCATCCACCCCAGAGTATGAGTTCTCATTTTATTGCTTTGGTTAAATCTTTGGATTTATATAAATGTCTAATTTTCTAGGAGGGTGCAGCCATCTAGTTTGTCTTCTGCCTTTGTGAGTTTTAAGTTATGTTTGATAGTATATTTATGTAGTATATTTATGCCATGTATTACGACACCTAATTTTGCCCCTATGTTTTCACTAATGACTTTTACCATTCTCGGTTTTCCATTTAAGTCTTAGATCTGCCCTGCTTTTGTTTTTGTCTATGATGTGAAGTATAATTGTTCTATTTTTCTGCAAATACATTTTCAGTTTTGCCATATTCTATTGGTTAAAAATTCTCTTTCCCCCTATAATGAATTTCAGCTCTTTGTAAATATCAACTGTCTATAAACTACCACCATCAAGTCAATTCTGACTCATAGCGAACCCATAGGGAAACATCGAACTACTCCCTAGGGTTGATGAAACTGTAAATCTTTACTGGAGCAAAACGCCTCATCTTTTCCCAAGTTGCTGCTGGTAGATTCTCATTACATATTTTGTGGTGAGCAACCAGTAGTTCAACACACCACAGCCCAGGACACCTTTAGTTATCTACAGGTGGATTACCCACTTCTTCATTCTCACTTTTGTTTTATTGTTCTAGTTGTCTACCATTGTACCGGCTATTTTACTAAATAGTCTTCAAGGTGTTTATTACTTTTTCTTTTCTTTTTTGTTTTAAAGCCATGTAAGTAAATATAGCTATTGGGGCTGCTATTAGTTGTTATTCAGATTTTTTTCACAACTCATTGTGACCCCGGGCATCACAGAGTAGAACTTCTGCACTGAGTTCTCTTAGTCAAAATCTGAATGTAAATGGATCACCAGACCTTTTCTTCTGTGATAATTTTGGTAGGTTTTAACTAACAACCCTTAGTAATAGTACCTAAGAGTAAAACATTTGCACCATCTAAGGCCTAAAATGAAACTAATGAACTAGTGTGTTAGTCTGGGTAGATTTGAGAAACAAATTCATGGAAACACTCGTAGATATATTAGAAAGAGTTTTACAGAAAGGGTAATTGTACATTAAGAAAACATCCCAACCCAGTCCATCCCAAGGTTAAAAGTCTGATATAAGCCCATATGTCTGATACAAATCTATAAAGTCCTCTGCAGATTCATGAAACACATGTAATGATGCCAAATGTAAATGGGTAAAAAGTCTTTGCATTCAGTGAGGTTGTAAGACAATCAGTGCTGGCAGGAGGCTTTACATGGCTTCTCTCAGCACAGGTTTCTTGCTACATCAGGGTAGGTCTGCATGGTTTCTCCTCAGGGATGTCTCGCAGGGAGGCAGCATTATCAATTGAGTCTCTTGGGCAGTGAGTATTGTCAGTAGCAAGTCTCGAAGGAAGTGAACTGAGAGAGATAGTGTCTCCAGCCTCCATGAAGGAGTTACTACATTTCCCAGAATTCTCAGAAGGCCGCGCCCACACAGAGGTCTCATTGGCTATCTCCAGATTGAAAGGCTAGACTCCACCCCTACACTCTTACTACTCAAATTGACACCAGATGAGGTGATGCCACCACTAGTTATAATGCAATCTCATGTTTCATTGAATGACTCATTGGACAAAAAGTAGAGAATTATGTCTCCACCAAGAAGTGAAAATCTCAGGTAGATCAAAGTTTGAGAAAGTTTCCTCAGTTGTCCTTAATAAGAACTAGGGAGGGTACATTTTTAGCTCTACTGCTGAGCACTTGGGAAAAAGTTACATTGAGATAAGTTTTGAGATCTAAACACTTTTTCACAAGATTCTTTATAAAAACAAGCAATGAAATGAGGACGGGATGGCTAGCAATCACATTTTGAAAGGGAATACCAATTTGATGAAAATGCACAGCCCCCCCCCCCATCCACAAGCCTCCTAAAAGGAAGTGTTCATGATCTGAGCAAAGAAAATAAGAGGTGGGCATTTGGTGTGATGACTTAATGTAATTTTCAGGAAAATAAGACACTTCTGTGGTAAGATGGAAATGTTCTATAAGTAGATTATAGTGTGCTCACAGAAATGTATATAATTATTGAAATGGCAATGCATCTTCATGCAGTTCAAACAGCTGATTAAAGTATAAATATAAAAGGGTTTGTAAACAATCGTTCAAGTAGGGAAATTTACTTTCCCTGGAATATTCAATATATATGTTAATTAATTAAAATTGTGATATTCAATGTACTAAGACACAGCTTGACATTTTTTAGTATAGTATTTTCAAAACAGATTTAACTAGGTGGTATTTCTTTTACTATGTGATACCCTTTAATATCCTTAAAGTCCCAGACTTGGGAAAACATTTCTAAGAAAGACGTTGGAATTGATAAAATTGAATGGTTTCAGACAGATATTCAAAAATAATACTTTGGGGGATTCTTCCTGAAAAAGTTATAAAATAAAATTTGGTAGGATAGTCATAGATGACTATTCACTGAGATTCACTAAACAACTAGAAATATGAACGTTTATAAAATATAGTAATTCAGTTGATTGAGAACAACTGTAGTTATAGTTATAGCTATTGCTCCTTTGTACTAAACTAAGAGATATATACATACATACACACACATATATATGGTTTATATACAAGAGGAATGGGACATTAAGAAATCATCCCAGCCCAATCTAGATCAAAGTCATAAGTCCGATATTAACCTATTTGCCCAATATCAGTCTATAAAATCTCCTTCTGACTCATGAAGTGATAGGCTAGTGGCTGCAGAGTTCTGGTGCTGGCAGGGGTCTCCTCA
Source organism: Nesogale talazaci (assembly GCA_004026705.1). NCBI lineage: Eukaryota > Metazoa > Chordata > Mammalia > Afrosoricida > Tenrecidae > Nesogale > Nesogale talazaci. Next base: position 44,366 of record PVJH01007828.1, read on the forward strand.
TGGCTCCTCGCTTCCAGGGCTCAGGGTCCATCAATAGCATCCAGTGGTGGTAGAAGCAACTCAGCACTGGCAGGGCTTTTCATGTAGCTTCTCCAGCTTCAGAGGTCTGGTTCCATCAGAGTAAGGCCGTATGGCTTCTCTTCCAGCTCCTTCAGCTCTTCAATCGCTGCCATCTTGTCTTGACCATAGTCCGTTGTCTTGGAGACTAACTCCCAACAACTAGAGAGCTAGCTTCTCATCTCCATGAGGGAAATATCGTGAGATTTCCCAGACGTCTCGGGAGAAAGTCATGCCCACACAGAGACCTCATTGGCTACTCAATGGCTATCTCCAGATTAACAGGCTAGACTCCACCCCTACATCTTAATCATGAAATTAACATGAACACATGACCGCCCCAATATACAAGGAAATGGAAACCTCAATTGATCTCTTTGTCTTTATTGGCTTACAATGAAGATCTTTTCACATCAGATGTCGTGTTTGAATATAATTCTGTTAAGTTTCAAAACAACACCCATGATAATGAAAAAAATCCAAGTTTTTGTCCATGCCATCCTGATCGTATAGTTGGACTGCATCACCAGTTGGACTGCAGTGCTCAGGGTCCATAGTTCACAATCCTCAGAACTCCTCGGGAGAAAGAGAGGGCTTTCTGCTCCCATAAACAGTGGTTGTCTGCAAACTCTCAGGGGTGGGTCCGCTCTGCTCTGGAAGGTCACTGGGAGTCTGTATCAGTGACATGATGGCAGCGAGCTGAGTGAGTTTGTGGTTTCCTTTCATTTCCACTTACCTAGTAATATTTTATTTGAGTATCTATTTTAGGTTTTCTTCCAACACCCAGAAGCTTTGGTAGGTGGAACTTTGACTCGCTTGATGTTTAACCTGGGTTGGCAGGTGAAAAGCTTTTCATGATCAGCTATTGTAGGAATATCAGCTGTTAGCTCTTTAGGAATAGCAGCTCTCTATAAGTGAACATATGTCAGTAAGTATTCTAATTAATTAGTTGAAAGGGCATATCAGAGAAGAAAGTTTGCACAGATGCTCAACTAAAAATGTCATTTATGATAGATTTTTGGATACTTTGCCATATTTCTCAGGTATCCTGTTTTGTATATTGAAATGAATCTGTGTGTGCGTGTGTGTCTGTGTGTGTGTGTTTCAAACACCTCCTCCAAATGTAACCTGAGGTCTGTGCTTAGATTAATTGGCTATCTGTTAATACAGAATGAGATTCAAGAGCAAGTTTACCAAAATTTACAAATGAAATTTGTAATACATTTCTAATACATTTTTTAAATGTCCTGCTTTGGCCAAATTAGATTTTATTAAATAGTAATGTTTATTATATGTGTTTGTATATTAAAGTAATACGGATTCATTGCAACAGATAGAATATTTGTGGAACTAAAGTATTTACAAATAAGAGGATACAGATGTTATCCTTTTGATATAATTTCTATAACTCTGTTGACTTACTACCTAGTCAGTAAAAACCTTGGTAACACAGGTTAAAGAGTTTTTACCCTACTATTTTATTGGCTGGACATTTTGAATTTTTCATTTATGTTGCTAAATAATATATGGAAGTTTTATATTTAGTGGTTTCCTAATACCACACTGCAGGCTTACACTATAATTAATAGAATACTTTGTGTGTAACTAACTGCAGATTATTTCTGATTGGTTTTACTATTTCTCTATAAACCAAAATGATCTTGGTGCTGAGGGAAGAAAAATGTTAGTAAATATGGTAGTGATATTTATTCAAGGAACAATATTATGATAAATATTACATCAGCCATTTCATCTAACACTAAAAATGATCTGAATGACGCCAGAGCTGTGTAATTGATTCTTACTCAAGGCAGCTTCATCTGTGTGGAGTGGGCTTGTCCTCTGTAGCATTTGCAGCAGTGAATTGTTTTCTGAAGTCACTCACTCTCATGGAGGTACTGGTAGAAGCTGAGTACATTTCCTGCTTGCAGGATCCAGTACATCCAGCTATAAAATCATTATTCTGGTTAACTGGTATTGAGTATGCTCCAGTTTACGAGCATCTAAAGCTCAACGAAGAGATGTCCTGTTGGATTCCTGGTTACGTGTTGGGCTGCTACCTGCAAGATCACTCTTTCAAAACCACTAGTCACTCTGTGGGTGGGCGAAAGGCAGGACTTTCTGCAGTCGTAAAGGATTACAGTCTAGGAAACTCCTACGGGTCATTCTGCCCCGCCCGACAAGGTCCCTAGCAGTCAGAAACAACTCCATGGCAGCGAGGTTGCTTAGGAATCCTGGATCACTCCCTGTGATTCCTTATAAGTTGGCCCATGTAATTCTTAGGATTTCAGTGATTTGTGTTTTAGTAGCACAAACACGTATTTTTACAAAAACATAGAGATTTCTAAAATATCAAACTGTGAAGCTATTGTTTCTCAAGACAGTGTTTCTGTCTCACTGCCCCTGCCCTGAGGAGTTCTGAGCAATTCCATTTGTACCATGCCCAAACAGACTGGACATTCTTGGAGGTCTCTACTTTTGTTCATTTTGTGTTCCTTTTAGTTTTGGGAAGTCTGATAGAACAAAATCCGGGCTCAGGGTGGATTGCAGGAATGATTTCTCCATGAAATGCTCACATGATCGTCTTTTCCACTCTCAAAGAATGAACAGGTGCACTATTGGAAGGGAAAAAAAAAATCCTTGAATCTATTTGCTTGTTCTTTTTTGCACCAATGCAGTTTTCAGTTTTCTTAAAACTTCTTCATAATAAGCCATCATAATCTCTCTGTGTACTTCAGGAGATCTCTCAAGATTTCAACTCTCCTCATCAGGGGGGAAAACGTCTCTACATTCTGAGCACTCTTCGATGTCTTGAATTTAACTCGCCCAGTAGCTCCCCTGTTTTTTTGATTGTACTTTTTTTTAAGGCTCCCTCACAGGTCAAAGATAAATGTACTTCTGAAAGAGCTTTCCTGCAGCAATGCACTGGCCATAGGAAAAGGTCTCAACACATTTTGCTTGGAATAAATATGTATTTATATGAACTGGAACCTTAGTAGATAGATAGTTTGGCTTACCTGAATAGATAAGCAACAGTTCTCTGTAGTCTTTTTGTTTGTTTGTTTGTTTGGGGGGACATCACTGCCCTCTGGTGGTGGGAGTAGGAGTTCCAGCCTTTGCTCCTGTGGTGTCACTGCTGGAATTGAACCTCTATCTCAGTTGGCCGCAGTCCCGCGCACAACCACAACACCACCAGGGCTTAGCCTTCTGTAGCCTTTTTAAATCTGGAAGTTCCTCTGAGGCCTCCTTCATCTCATAGTAACACATAAGTCTCCACTGGCAGAAGGTAGAGGCTTACTCCATGTTGGGATTTTCAAGCGGTCTTTGGCTTTTAACGTTGTCCATAATCATCTTCAAATGTATGCTCAGAATTAAAGGTCTAATACATTTCCCTCTTCTGGGTTTGAATTTCATTGTTAAAATTCTTGGATCATAGCAGTTGGTGTGCATCCTCCACGCAGACTTAGAGACACATCACTTAGATGGTTGACTGATTTAAGACAAGTCTTTACAACCACAGACACGATCCTTTCTGAGTTCTCCTTCAGGGAAAGCAAACATTATCATCTCCCTCAGATCAGAAGCAGGTCTTGTTCTATCTGAAATGCCATCATGGTTCAACAGTTAGGCACTTGGCTGCTAGAGGAAAGGTCGGCAGTTTAAACTCACCAGTTGCTCTGTGAAGAAATTATCTGCCTATCTGCTTCTGTAAAGATGTAGTCCCTAGGTTGCTCTTGGAACAATCCACTTTGTCTGGGAGTTACTATGCATTTGAAGTGACTCTCTGGCACATGACAGCAACAATAACAGTACCACCCTCAAATGTTTAGTATTATTGCTGGACACAATCTCAGAAAAAGACAGCATCACAGCTCCTCATAGTTAAAGCTGGCACACAGAAGACTCCTGTGATTGAAAAAATAGGCAACTGGTCCAAGAACACACTTTTAATAAAGGGTGGATTCATTATTTTAATACAGATATGTTCAACTCTAGACATAGACGTCCTTAAATAACAGTTATATTGGCATGTAGTTCACATATAATACACTTCAGTAGTTGAAATATATTAAGAATATTTGTCTAGAGGCTGAGTCCCGGTGGCATAATGGTTGAGTGTGGGACTGCGGCCCATTGGCTTGGTGGTACAAATACAGTAGCAGCTCTCTGGGAGCAAGGCTGGGTAGCTCCCACGACCACCAGAGGGTAGTGATAAAAAAAAAGAATATTTGTCATTGCTAAAATCAATTTTAGAACATTCGTTTCCTTTTTGTACTTATTAGCTCCCCGTTTCCCATCCACTTCCCCTGCCATAAGCCCAAGAAACTATCAATCCAGTTACTGTCTCTACAGATTCATCTATTTTGAATTTTATTTAAAAAAAACATATCAAAAAAAAAAAAGAAAAACATACTAGAAAACTCCCCTCCAACTACAATAGCAAAATAAGACAGAAGTGGACCTCAATAAAAAAAGCAGAAAATATTAAAAACTAAAGCACAATTAAAATGGGTTAAAAGAGGAATCATGATAAGGTGTTAAATTTTAAACTAGTACCATCTGCATTAATTCACTTTCCAATACTCTGTCTGATAGCAAAACTATTGACTCTCTAATCAATAGTCAAACAGGATTCTCCAGAGGCTTAATCCATGTTGGGATTTTTCAAGCAGGTCTTTGGCTTTTAATATTGTCCATAATCTTCAAAATGTATGCTCAGAATTTCCCTCTTCTGGGTTTGAATATTATTATTAAAATTTTTGGATCATACAGGTTGGGGTGCTTCCTCCATGCAGACTTAGAGACACCTCACTTAGATGGTTGGTTGATTTAAGACAAGCCTGTTTCAACAACAAACACAATTTTTTCTGATTTGTTCGTCATACTTTACTATAGCACCCATTTCTTCCACATTCTCTTCATGAGGGCATTAATCCAGTAGGGTCATATCATAAGAACTAAATATTCTTGGATTAGAATTACAATTGAGTAGGAAACCTTAGAAGTCATATATATGTATATATATATATAAATCTGGATATGCTTTAGAAACATTGTTATAATTTTATTGGGAAATATTGTAAATCACCCCCACAGGGCATATAATAATTCTATTGATAATATAATTAATTTAGCTAATTGTGAAGAATTTAAAATACTGTTGAGGAAAGGAAATTATATGCATATAGGACAAGGTTTAAACTAAAATACATGTTGCATTTGATTTGTACAGAGTAAAAACTGAAGTGACTAGTCCCTATTTATCAAACAATGATGATAGGTGATGTAGGAAAAACTTTCAGTAGCACTCATTCACAAAAACAGAACTACACACGCTGAACTGAATTGCAAACAGCTCTTTACAACCAAGACATACTTTTGGAATATGGAAAACTCCTTGTGCCTATGTCGATTGATCAACTTAATGGGAAAATGAGCTCTATATACCTAGGAAATGACTAAGAAACACATCAGGCCATATGAAGGCAGATGTGAGTGTGCCTTAGATTCGGTGCTATTGGAACTTAAAGAAAAAGGAGCCAGGAGATCCCTGGAATGATCCACCTTTCCTACAATTCCTCAGCTTACAACCTCCACACCTTCAGTCAGGTTTCTCTCAGAAGATAAAATCAGAAAATGAGGTATCATCATGTCTACGAGATCAAAAATGATCATTCCAGTCAAGAATATGCAAATTGTATTTTACTTACAGAACCTGTATATTTGAGTTCTTATTTGAGCCTCGCTCTTATTATTCTAAAATGATCTAAGGTTTTGCAATTTTTAAGCCTCTGTTTTTTTTTCTCGATTTAAACTTTTTGAAATGGGTCTTTTTTATGTTGCACACAGCACAAATATCAATAGTTCCTGAATGGAATTGATGAGGACATATTTGTAGCTCAGAAAACACCTTTGCCAAGTGCTAAATATGCAGCTGTTATTTAATTAGCAGTCCTTGATTGATTCAACTCATGTATATTTTGTCTGCGTAGACATTGTATGGAACCCATGTCTGACCCTCTAACTAAATGAAGGAGAACCCATTGCTATAGCTGCACAAGGATGATTCCTCTATGGCAGAGGTCAGAAATGCCTTCACCTTCCAATGGTCTTCATCTTACCCAGAAACCATCTCGCCCTTCCAGTACATCCTATTTCTCTGCTGGGTTAAATCATCTATTGCAATGGCCACAAAGTATTAAAGAAAATAGTCATGATTCTGGGGTTCCATGTGGAAACTAACAGATTATACAGTATACTAGTGGTACAGTTTTTGTGTCCTCAACCATGCAGGCAGATATGACTCTCTCTGATTCTCAGCTTTTCAGTCACACATTACCTTGCCTTCTGCCTGCTCCAGCAAGTGTTGCAAAGCTCCTTCAACTTTGCTAGTTCTGTGGACTGACTACAAAGCCTGCTGTTCTTTCTCACGATAATGATTCTCTGCTGCTCCTTTGCCCTGTCTCATGGTCTCACACTACTCCTCTGCTGCCTTTTCATGCAAGATTCTAGCAAGGACTTCTCTCCTGTTTCTTCTTTCTTGCTGAGTATGGGATTCTGTTTCTTCCTAGGAAGTGGCTCCCTTTAAACATGTAGTGATGGGAAAACTGACCTCTCCCTTCCATTGGTTGGAGCCATGGTGGTGCTGTGTGTTACATTTTGGACTGCTGAACCCAAGCTTGCCAGGTCACCTAGAGCAGTTGTTCTGTGGACCAAGATGAGGTTTTCTTCTTCTATTAATCCTTTGCACCTTCAGAACCCCCTAGGAGCAGTTCTACTATATCCTCTAGGGTCAGTCTGAGTCAGAGTGGATTCATAGCAGTTTTTATTTTATTTTTAAAAAGAGTCTAGTACTCTGAGGAGACCAAAATCTTGTTTGATAAGAAGAATATTCACGGGCTGAGCCCCGGTGGTGTAGTGGTTGTGCACGGGTCTGCGGCCTACTGGGATGGAGGTTCAATTCCAGCAGTGGGGCTGGGCCTCCTACTCCCACCACCAGAGAGCAGTGATGCCCCCCCAAAAACAAAAAAAAAACACAGAAAAAAGAAGAATATGCACTCCAATTGGAACTTCAAGCATTTGTATCTACAAGCAAAATCCAATCCAGCAAAAAGGCCGTAGTTTATACCCACTCACACTGTCAAAATCCTTTTCCTCTTCATTCGATTGGGGTCAGGTCAAAGCATTCCTTCTTGTGTAAGCAGCAAGTTCAGAAGCTTATATGCCCTTCCTGCACTTCAGACCTACTACACCCTTCACAACTCTTTAAAGGCCAGACCAGTCATATCTTCCTGTCCTCTCTTCTCTCTGGCCTCTGTAGACCAGGTCAATGGGTGACATCAAAATGTTTGAATGTTTGAATTCAGCTCAGTTCTTCTTTTCCATTTTCCCCACTTCTACTCAACAGGTGGACCCAGGTCATCAGCACTGTGAGCATATCAGATTGCTCCATCACAGTGTCCGTTTAGCCTTCATTCAGTCCACGAGAGGATGGTGGGCACACACTTTTCCAACCAGAATGAATCAGCAGGAAAATCACTAGCTTAGAATGTAAAAAGTCAGACTTCTTATTTATCTCCCTTGCAGGTCTTTCCTCCAAACACAAGTCTCCATTTTCTCTCAGAAGTTCTGGATGGGTCTGTGTTAAGGGGTGTGGAGGGTGTAGGGGGTGAACCCATCTTAATGTGGCTCTTGCAAAGTCCATAACTATTACCAAATTATTGGGTGGGACTATGAGAGTAGGGAATATATAACACTGATAGAGGGTTGGTCAGTTTTGTTGGCACTCCCCATGGCTGTAAGGATGGACTCTCTTTGATGCTGCAGAAAAGATGAGAGAAAGCCCAAGAATCTTGGCAGAGCACATCCAAAATCTCTGCACCAGCGACAGGAACAAGGAGACTCAAAGGAGCATCACTGAGACTATGGGGGTCCTTTCTTCTCTTCTTGCCTGAGACTATAGAAATGTGGGACAGAATAACAGTTGGGCTGTGTTCCTGGCCTATAGAAGCAAAGGCCAAGAGACTAGGCAGCTGAGAAAGTGAGGACTTCAGAGAGGCTTTGCTGCTGGTGAGGCAATCAGTGCTTGTTGTTTCCCACACTTGACTTGTGACTACCCATCAACTTCCCTTCATTAACCCCTTGTGGGGCTCTGGTAGCAGAGTAAGAGAGTTAGCTTCTTGGGTTACTAACCACAGGGTCAGCAGTTTGAATTTGCTAGCTATTCCACAGGAGAAAGAAGAGGATTTCTACTCTCTTAAATAGTTAAACCTTCAAAAGCACTTGCATGCTTTTCCATGGGGCCAATATAAATTGAAATAAACTAAATGACAGTGAATGAGAATATACCTCAATAATGGTGAGTTTTGTCTGTGAGTTAAATGAGGCCATTATAACGAGTTATGAAACTCAACATAGATATAGAGTGGGGGAGAAACAATTGGTGTAAGTTGGTCACGAAAAATGGAGCGTGGAATCATATTTGTTTTTCTTCTCATGTCAATAGGGTAGCCAGAGGAGACCAGATGTGTTCACCTCCATTGACACTTTTGCCATCTGCATGTCCATTCAAATACAAATGTTCAGATGTTGAGGGTTCTGGTTGAGGTTCAGAATTTCTAGCTAAAGCCTCCTATTCTAAAATGCTTCAAACAAAAACCAGTTTCTTTTGGGGTATTACTTCTTCATATACCAAATAGATGTTGGCTGAAGGAGAGAGTTTTCATAATTTTCTATAGATATCAAATATACCACACCTGCAAGAAGACATCATCAGGTGAGGGGTTGCCAAGTTGACATAAAACATAACCACTATATCCATCAAGTTATTTTCATATATGTAGTTACTATTTAAGGAAGTCCTGGTGCTGTAGTAGTTATGCATTGAGCTGCAATCTGCATAACTGGATGTTCAAAACCACCAGTAGTAGCTCTGTACGGGAAAGACAGAATCTTGTATTCCCATAAACAGAGTCTCGGAAACCCACAGGGAATTGCTATGCGTCATGCTGGCCTGGACTGCAGTGAGAGCTACTATTTATGGGGTTAGAAATAAGTGTTTGCTATGAGAAATTCAGTGATTTGATCAGATTCTACCATAACTCTTTAATGTTGTTTCTATCACCAAGAAAATAATTTCCAACTATCAATTCTCCCTCTTTGCTTCTAAAATTTATATTACAGACAGTAATTATCAAGGCAGCTTGATTGCAAGTTTTGATCAATTTCAAACTGCAACATTTGGTAAAAATATCCAATTTGTTCATATTTGATTTTAATGTGTGGTGCATACATTTGAATAAAAGTCATATCAACTGATATTCCTTATCTATATATAGTTATCACTGGCAATATTAGTACTTCAGTATAAATATTTAAAATTTCATTTTAATGAAAAATAGAATATAATTTCCTTCCATTTGTTTACCCTGACATAATAATCTATATGATCATCCAGTTGAAAATGACTACTAGATATCCATTTGAGTTCCCTAATGTCTAAGGCAGTGGTTCTCAATCTGTGGATCATGACCACTGTGGGGGTCAAATGATCCTTTTCCAGTAGTCACTGGATTCCTAATAGCAGAAAAATTACAATTATGAGTAGCAACAAAAATAATCTCATTGTTGAGGAGGTCACCACAACATCAGAAGGGATATCAAAGGGTGACAGCATTAGGAAGATTGAGAACAACTGATCTATGATGTCAGCATTTTTGCTTTCAATTTTATTTTTGATGATTTCCAATTCTTCTATGTTCATATTTTGTTTATTCCATGCTATGATTATAAGTAGATGTTTGTGGCTGTTTCATCACTTTTTTTTGTCATGCCAAAAGAGCAAATCAAGGTCAAAATAGCCTCACTGCAACCACATTAAGAGAGCCAATTCTATTTGAGGAGGGAGATCATCCTTAAGACCATTGTGGATTTCTTCCAACTTCATGGATCTTCTTCTGCCACTGTGCCAGACAATATTCCTTTGCTATTGATAAGGGTTCAGTTGTTAATTCAAAAGTAAACTGTCACATTCTTTTGCCTTGTTTGCCTCTCGGGAAACTGCTTTAGTATGGATGACTTTGCTGCTTGAAATACTTGTAACATAGATTACAGCATGAAAAACAACATGCAAGGTTTGAAAGAACAATAAACTTACAGTGAAGTAGTGGAGAGCTCATTGTATTAATTAATGTAGAAGTAAATCTGAGAGTCCACGAAGAACAAGGGACTTCATGTTCATAGGATACAGCAGTTGCTATATTCTATGGAGTCAATTTTCTACTCATTTTAACTATACAGGACAGAGTATATCTTTCACATAAATAATGTTTGGTTATAATATTCATAGATGCATACACTAGTTTATTTTTCTGTAAAGCTACTGGGTGGGTGAAAACTGCCCAGTTTAGGGTAGGGTCATTTTTAACTGGATGATCATATAGACTATTATGTCAGGGTAAAAAAAATGTAAGGAAATTCTATTCCATGGGGTAGTGAGGTAGTTATGGGAATAACTATTGCATCATCAGTGTTCTTTACAAGATGCAGTACTGAAGAGGAAACAGAGTTCCATAAGAAGAGCTCATTGAAAAGGTGTAGAAGGTAATCCATGATTATTAATGGAGTTTAGTACTGATATCCCAACCAATTATAGGGAACATTAGCCAAGGACCAGCAAGAGCTGGGGACATGGTCTGTTTTTATATGACAGGCTAGAGAGAATTATAAACCAATGGTTATTGGGTAGACTATTCAAAGTCTTTTACTTATTAGGACAGAAATTGTATAAATTAGTAAATTAAAATTTACATGGACTACATCTGACAAATCTGAAAACCAACACTCGAAAAGATCAGATGGATTCTAAGTAACTTAGCAATACAGAGAGAAATATTTGGTAAGACTTATATAAATACAAACATATCAAATGCACAACAAAATAGTATTTCCTTTTGCAATGCAAAAATGAAACATTTACAAGGTATGTAAAGATGCAGAACTAGAACCCATAATAAGAAAAATAGAAGCTGCAACCTACCAAGAGTTCACATTTATTAGAATGAGCAGAAATTGACACGAGGATAATAATATTCCAAAAATTATTTCAGCTCAAAAATTAAGTAGAGACATAGACAATTCAAATAATAATATTAAAATTCCATAGATGAAAATTACACTATCTATAGTGGAAAATACACTGTATAATATTAATGATAGATGAGATATTGCATAAGAAAGAACTTTTGCACTTAAAGATATGTAAATAAATGCTATTCAAAATTAAAACCTAAGAGCAACTCTTATCCATCTAAATGAAGGTATCTATGAAAATATATTTTAAAACTAATAAACAAATATTTGAGAGACTGAAAGTGATGGAAAGTTGCAAAAATTATTTGAAGAAATATTCCAAATTACAATTACAAAACTACAGATCCAAGAACCTGAAGGAAACTGAAACAGAAATAACTGAAACAGGAAGAACTCTCATCAACATTACTAGCAAAGAGGAGGGAGTAGCAAAAACACAAAACCAGCAGCTGTGAGGGTGTGGAGAGATTGGAATCTCACACACAGCTGATAGAACATTGAAATGTTTCGACTGCTGTGGAAAACAGTAGGGTACTTTTTCAAAATATTGAGAATAAAAATACTATATAACCTAGTAACTGATCTATTTAATATATATCCCAGAGAAATAAGAGTCATGGATATATATTTGCAAATCCATGTTCACTGGAGCACAATTCACAATAGGAAAAGAATGGAAACCCCCTAAATCATGGTTCTCAACTTTTCTATTGCCATAACCTCTTAATACAATTCCTCATGTTGTAGTGATCCTTAACCATAAAATTACTTTCTTTGTTACTTCCTAACTGCAATTTAGCTATTATTATGATTTTTTTCAGGAATTACTTACATTTGGTAATAGTTTTTTTTTGTTGTTGTTTTTCAATGATTTTATTGGGGGCTCTTACAGCTCTTATAATATTCAATATATCATGTGTATCAAACATATTTAGCTATTATTATTATGAATCATTATGTAAATATCTGATATGCAGGATGTATTTTCGTCACTACAAATTGAATATATAAAGCATAGTGATTAATCACAAAAGCAATATATAATTACAAATTGTGAAACATTTCTGTCTAATGACAAATGCATGAAATTTTGTCTTGAAGCATGTTGTAGCAGGGGTAACAGTCTTCATATAACAACAACATTGCTACATTTTACAACAGTGTGCATAAAAACTTAACATTAGTGTCAAGGTTGAGATAGCTTCTTTTTCACCAGATCAGAAATAATCGAGGAAGTCTTTGCAAGAGTACAACAAAGGTCATCTTCCACCAGTCTACTTCTGTATTTAGGCTTAGAAAAATGAACAAGCTGGAAAACTCAGTTTCACAAAGATATGTTGTTGGAAATGGAAGGAGAAAGTACAACATAGTCTCAGACAGAACAGTATATGACTGCAAATACTTGATCCACAATTTTGTAACTGGCATTATAGAGACATTAGTCCTGCTGCGTCACCATCAGTAAGTCCAATGAGCTCCTCTTGTGCTGCCTCAGGAACATGTTCAACTTTGACTGTGAATGGGCTTCTGGCAAGTGCAAATGGGGTGTCAGTTAGATTTGGAATGGATGATGAAATTTCATCTGCAAGCACGTGCAAGTGTTCTTTCACAGAAATTATCATCAGAATCCTTTTGTCTGGTTTCATGTCATGTTCCTCAAAGAAAGTAGATGAGTTAGGCAACATAAGAACTTAATTTTCATCCATTTTTTCCCCCAAGCTTAAGTTTCATTAGTAAAGAGCAAATCTTTTGAGACAAATTGAAGCATGTTGCATTTGGTCCTTGCAGTGATAAATGTAACTCATTCCAGTTGGCTAAAACTTCACCCAAGTAAACTGTTTCCTGCAGTTCACGTTGACTGCTGAAAAGTGCTTCAAACTGCAGTCTTGCTTTCTGATTCAAAAATGTTTTGAGTTCATCACAAAGTTCAAAAACACATTTTAAAACCTTTCCTTTCGACAACCATCTCACTTCACAGAATGAAATAGCAGAGTATTATTCGGTGCATCTAACTTACTGTACAGTGACAAAAACAGTTGACTGTTCAAATTGCTGACCTTTACAAAATTGACAGAACTTATGACACATTTCATTGCTTCTTATAACTCTTCATTACTTCTTATAATTCTTCTTATCAATGTCTTCCTTGCTAATAATTGCTGGTGAACCATACAGTGAATTCTGATAACTTTTGGTGATTCATTCAAACATGGAAATCCACATTGACCTCTTGGCTGTGAAATGCCAAGTCTGCAGTTTGGAAGCACTCGGTAGAAGAAAGATGAGGCTCTCTCCTCTTGGGAAGAGTTCCAATCGCAGACAAGCAAGTGGCGGTTCTACCTTGTGCTGGATGCTTTCTATGAGCTATATTTGACTCGATGACAATGATTCGGGTTTTGTTTTTGTTCAGTTGAGATTGTGTTCCTAAACACTCGCGAACAGCTATGTAAGGAGCAATTATTGTTCTCTCCCAGTCTGGAGGAAATAAGAATAAAAATTGGAAAAAAATGACAATTATATTCCAATGAATTATGAGTCTTAAGGACATCAGGCTTTCTGATTCTGACGGCTTGGGGAGGTATTGCATTTGAAGGTTCTGGATAGAGGAGGAGAAAAATGTTGGCCCAAGCTCAAAATCATGGAAGAGATCAGGCTTATCTTTAGCTAGACATTTCTGTAGAAATTTTTAAAACTAATCCCACACTGACTCTAAGTCTGGAAATAACCTCTCCTTGGTGGCTCAATTTTAATTTGAATGTAAAACAATAGACAGACTTTAAAGGAGAACGTGGACAATAATGAGGCACAAATACATTAGACTAATTGAATATTTAATATAAAAGAACAGCATTTCCCAAAAGATTAAAGCTCAGAGGGTAGAAAAATGGAGGAATGGAAATAGGAAACAGGAAGGCAATGAAATACGTAGTGGTGGATTGCAATGAATGAGGTGGGACAAATGACTATGACCTGCTGAAAGCAAACTCTATAATTTGCTCTAAATTTGTATTCCATTCACAATAGGAATGTTTTTAATTTCTTCCAAAATAGAAACAGGAAGTAAACTACAAGACAAATATAATCAAATTTCTCAAAATCTGTGACAAAGAATAAGCCTAAAACTTCAAGAAAAAAATCACTATAATCAAGAATAAAAGAATTGCAGAAATATATGAAAAAGGGAAATTAGAAGATAATGGTGCTAGCATTTGAAGTACTAAATTTAAAAATAAATTAGAGTGCTACCTCCAGTAAGCATATCTCTCAAAAACAATGAGAAATCAAGAATTCTTCAAAATCTGAAGGAATTCATCATGTACATATACCAACAGAAGAAATATTAACAAAATTTCTTAAGACAAAGAAAAATGAGACAAAAAGGGGTAGGGGAGCAAAAATAGAGACAGCTAAACCAGAGACGGATGAAAGTGCTTCCTTGTGTAAAAGAGTGAGATGAGAGCTCAGAGAAGCTTCTAGAGTTAGTTCTTCTCTAATTGTAATGTTTAAGCTCTTTCCATACATATTGCCTCAGAAACCTAGACCTTGCATCATCCTGTGCACTACGTTTTGTTCTTGGGACTACATTCACCAGCATTTCTCAAACCCTAGATGATCTAATGGGAACAGAGCATGCTTGAACTAAAATCCTCACATGCTTGGCGATCTCAAATTCTGCCCATGCTGGTAGAAGATGACTAAATTTTGCTCTTCGGCTTCATGGCACAGTTGACTTCCTGAGGTTTTAGTCAAATTCTCCATGGTTGTCCTTATATCCTTGCTATAGGACTTGGTACTTACGTGGCTAAAGACAAACACTTAATTCCAGTAACAATACTATAAGTAAATATGGATTTACCTAAATAATTGATTATCAGATATAGTAATTATGTGGATAAAATGATATTTTATTACTTTTTAACATTCCTTTAATTATAATTGACTATATAAACCAGAATAATTACAGTTTATTATGGAAAATATCTGGTAAAACACTAGCACAAAATATCAAAAGCATTAAGATTACCAACTTTTAAGTGTAAAAATGTGGTACAAAAATACTAATCAACAATCCACAAATTTTATGGTTATAAAGCCTACATCTTTCTAGTAAACTCTGCTTTCATCCAATATATACATGACATCAGCAATTTATTCCATGTACTCTTCTGAATTTCTGGCAGCTCTCAATGTAATGCTACAGGTATTTGTTATTTTGAAGATAATTTTACTTGCGTTTATTACCAATGACTTTATTCAATAATTTCTATGTTCTCCTGGGTCATTTTTTTCTTTTTGGAATTGAAGTAATACTTTGTTGTGCACTTTTTTATACATAATTCACTTTATTGGAGACTCTTACATATATTGCAACAATCCATGCATTGATTATGTCAAACAGACACATACAAATATTCCCATCAACAATTACAAAACATTAACTTCTTTAGCCATTTTTTTGTGGGCATCACTGCCCTCTGGTGGGAGTGGGAGGTCCAGCCTTGCTCCTGGAGAGCTGCCAGTAGATTTGAACTGCCAAGCCAGTGGGCCGCAGTCCCGCACTCAACCACTGTGTTACCGGGGCTCAGCTTCTTCTTGAGCCATTTTTTATTAGCTCTTCTGTTCTCTTCCCTCATCTACTCTGCCACCATTGAAAATCCTTTATATATTGTGGTATTATTTATACATATCTTACATTGCCCATTGTTCCCCTACTATCCTGGTGTTTATCTCCCCTTGAAGAATGCTGTTTCATTATCACTGCTAATCATTCTGTCTCCCACTCACCCTTTACCTTCCCCAAACTGCCTTGAATCTTTACTTCCATTACTGTTTCTGAGTGGTTTATTTATACTCAATTCTGTAAATTGAAAGCTCTTCTCTGCACTGATCTATGTACACTGGTCTAGCCAGGTTTTGGAATGGGCATAAATAATGATATCTTCTAGTTGGTTTCCCAGTTAGCTTCCTTCCAAATTTCTTGGCATTGATTATTTAGTACTTCCAGTGCTGCACCAATATGTTGAAGCATTTCCATTTGTCATCAGTTCTTAGACACTAGTTTTTGTGAATGCCTTCAAGGTAGTTTGGACTACTTCCTTCAAAATTTAAAATTTTAATCGTAGGCTTCTTGAAATAGTTAAACATTAGTTGATGATTTATAGTACAGATAGTTTATATAATCTTTCCAGTTTCTTTTGATGTGTTTTGTATTATTCCACAGAATCATTCAATATTGCAACTTAATAACATAGCCATAAGTCAAAACAAACATGGTGACAATGGTTGTGCTCTTTTAGCTTGAGATTTGCTGAAGTGCTCTTCATTTATCATGAACTCCAGGATTTTGCTTATTTTGTATAGCTACTTACATTGTCTTCTCTAATTACTGTTAAAATTCTCTCTTCAGTTAATTAATTTGGTATTTTCTTCTTTTTATTTTAGCTACTCATGTCCAAGAGCAAGTTTCTGAGTCTCTTTTGACATGTACTTTCTTTCTCATATTTGTAATAATCTCCCATTTTCTTCTGGTGTGATGTTCTTGATGTCATCCCACAATTCATCATCTTTGTCATTAGTGCTCCATGTGTCAAATCTGTTCTTTAGATGATATCTAAATTCAGGTAGGACATATTTAATGTTATATTTAAACTATTCTGGATTTGTTTTGTATTCAACTTTGACCTGAATTTACAGATGAGCAATTGATGTTTGTTTCTCAGATAACCCCTAGCCTTTATTTGCTGATAATCTTGAGTTTCTACATCATCTATTTCCACAGATGTATTCAGTTTGATGCCGGTGCATTCCATCTGGTGAGGTCCATGTGTATACTTACAGTTTGAATGCATATGGGGCCAATGAAAATACTGTCATGGGTCAGGTAGACCTTAATTATAAAAGTGATAGGTTTTCTTTTTTAAAATACTATGTTTTTCAGACCATAAGATACACTTTTTCCCTCAAAAAAACTGTGGGGGGGGGATATGAGGAAGTGCCTATTGATACGAAGATGTGGGGTCCCAGAACATTTTAGTATACTGGTAGTATTTGTTTCAGAATTTTTTTCTTGTTTTTCTGCTCTAAAGACTGGTTGTGTCTTATGGTCAGGTGCATCTTATAGTCTGAAAAATATGGTACTTAAGAATAGTTTAGTGGTTGCTTTTACAACAGGTTTTCCAATGCACCATTGCTTATGATATTGTTTATTAGTCTAATTATGACAATTTTTAGTTTACTTTATATTTAAATGCAATTCATATAGACAGTTATAATAGTTTATCTTTACCTTCACTTAAAGGTATCTTCACTTTCAACAAACAAGATTGTATCATTTGTACATTGAAGGTTATTAGTAACCCTTCCTCTCACCTTAATGCCATATTATTTTAACATAGTTAATTTAACTTTTCAGATTATTGGATTAGCATAAAATTCAAAAAGTTTGGTGAATGGATACAATCTTGAAACAACCTTTCAAAAATGTTAAACCATGTAGTACTTCCTTGTTCTGTTCAAGCAATATATTCTTGGTCTTTGTATAGGTTCTTTATGAGCTCAAATAGGTGATATAAAACTATAATTCTTTGTAACTTATCCATAATTTGTTATAATTTATACAGGCAAATGCATTTCTAGTCAATAAAACAGAGGCAATTATGTATATACAGATGCAAAAAATATTGAGACCTATTGTCATTAAATGAATTCGCGACTTATAGAGATTCTATATAAGGTTTCTGAGACTGTAAATATTTGTAGGATTGAATAGTCTCTTCTTGTTTCTACCTTGGATGAATGGCTGAATTTTAACTGATGACCTTTTTGGAAGCAGTCTAATGCATACCCTATAATCCTACCAGGCTTCATTACTTTGAAGATTCAAAGAAAGAAAATATTTCAAAATATTTTGATTAAGAAAAGGAACTTTTATCACTAATGGTTCCTATTGGGAAGATTTACTAGATATATAAAATATGATAATAATGGTGTAAGCTATAAAAAATAGACTCTGAATATATTTTAACAAAGTTGCAAAACCAAGTAATAGGAATCTAATTTTCAACTTTTCCATAAGTAGTACAATATTGAATATGTACACGCAAAGAAAAAAACCCTATGAACTTTAACCATCTTTTATTACAAATACAATAATGAAACTATAATGACTCGTACACTTAAATTTAAAACCTTAACTTTTTTGATTAAAATATTTAAATAAAAGTTACGTATGACATTGAGTTTAGCAGAAAATTGTTAGGTACCAAAATAAAAGCATGATAGTGGAATATCAATCAGGAATTGGTAGATTTCAATTGGAGTTTTGATAAAGAATATTGAATAACAGTGAATGTTAGAAGAATGAATAAGTTCGTTTCCAAGGAAGTACTAAATGCTGCTTTGAAGAATCCCAAGGCTTCATTCTGCTCTTTTAGAGGCATCATTGTTTACTTTGCACACATCATTGTGAAAGATCAACTGCTAGAAAAGAACAATGTATTTGGTAAAGTTGAAGGTCAATGAAAATAACAGAAGTCATCCAAGAGATGGATGAACAAAGTAAGTGGTTGCAACAATAGACTACTATTTCATCAGATAATTAAAGAGAACAAAATAAGACTTTGGTTCATGTATGTACAATAGAGAGCCACTGAAAAAGTTTGAGCTAAAAAAAGAATATCAAATAGAACCTTACGCAGCAGATAGTTTGAAGTGGAGATTAATGATAGGATCACCAGTGTGGAGTCTCACATTGTCTCCTATAGTGCAACACAGACACAATTTGAAACAAATTTTGACATAATTATTTAATTACTTGGAGACAACCTTCATACATATGAAACCCTAACAAAAACATCAATTTTTGTTTTACAGTTAGACTGCTAAAATTTATAGCACATGACACTCAATGCATTCCCTGGGTGGCATATACGGCTAAGTTAGCGATTATTAATGATAAGGCCAGTGGTCTGAACTCACTTTGAGGTGCCTCAGAAGAAAAGCCTGGCAATCTGTTTCTGAAAAATTATAGCTTTGAAGATCCCATGGAATGGCTCCCCTCGGCTCACACAGTGCCACCTGAGCCCACATCAACTTCATGGAAACCAGCAACAACATAGCTTCCTTCTAATTCTCAGTGAGGGTCAAGGCCCCCAATCCTTGATAAATTCTCATGTAAGGCAAAGATGGCTCTTTTTCTAATAATTAGAGAATTTTTAAAATTCTCTTATCATGTCATTAATTCAATTCCAAAATCAAGTATGTGCGATTTGTCTGTCTTCCAGAGCGAATGCTAGTGGAAGTTTCAGCTGACAGTTTGTTGATCTAATTTTCACGTTGTCTCCATAAGGAGGCATAGGATAAAGAGCTGACCTTGATGATATAATTCCAAAATTACTAGAAAATTCTACAGTACGCCTATAATAAATAGCAATATTAATTTTATAAACTTTTTTGTTATGAATAACTGAAGATTTACAGAGCAGATCATCAATTTTACTTTCAATAATTCATGTACATGATTTCATCTTATTCATTGTAATTCACTCAATTTCCTGTTTTTATTCTTCCTTTCTTCCTTACCACTAAAGTTTTGTCCTTGTGTAAATTCTCAGTTTTTTATCTTAAATGGCTAATTATTCCACCTGGACCAGAGGGCTTTGCAGTAGAATTTTACCAGGAATTTAGGGAAGAACTGACACCAATATGAAACAAACTCTTTCAAAACACCTTAAAATATGGAAAATTCCCGAACTCCTTCTAGGAATTTAATATAACACTGATACTGAAACTGGGCAAGGATCCCACAAGAATTGAGATCTACAGACCAATATCCCTAATGAATATTGATGCAAAAATCCTCAATAAAATACTGGTCAATAGAATACAAAAGTATTTAAAAAAATAATTCACCATGAGCAAGTAGGGGTTCATACCCAGGATGCATGGGTGGTTCAATATACAATAACCACTAGAATCATTTGCCAAATTGACATAAAAAAAATTATAAGAATCACATGATAATATCAATAGATACAGAAAAAGCATTTGACAGCATCCAACATCAAAGCCTGTTTAAGACACTCAAGAAGATAGGAATAGAAGGGAAATTCCTCAAGAAGATACAAGATATATATGAAAATCTGACAGCCAATGTGATAGTCAATGGAGAAAAGAGGAACACAATCACACTGAAAATGGGGACCAGACAAAGATGTCCTTTGTCCCCACTCTTCTTCAATATCATACTGGAGGTTTTAGCTAACAGCATAAGGCAAAGAAAAGACATTAAAGGTATTCTTCTGGGGAAAGAAGAGCTGAAACTATCATTATTTCTAGATGATATGATTTTCTATATGGAAAATCCCAAAAGCTCCACAAGGGGGACTACCGAAGCAATATAGGAGTCTGGCTGAGTAGCAGGGTACAAGATTAACAATCAGAAGTCTATTGGACTGCTATACACATCAGATAAGACCACAGAAGAGGAGATTTAAAAAAGAGGTACCCTTCACAATGGCTAAACAAAAATTGAAATATCTAGGGATATACCTTACTAAAAGAACAAAAGATCTATATGACAAAAATTACAGAACAGTATTGCAAGAAACCAAAAGTGGCTTCCACAAATAGAAGCATATCCCATGCTCGTGCATTAGAAGACTCAATGTAGTAAAGATGTCAGTTCTACCCAAGGCACTATATAAGTTTAATGCAATTCTGATACAATTACTCTCATCCTTCTTCAAAGAAATGGGAAAAATGTTTACCAACTTCATATGGTGAGGGAAGAAGTCCTGAATTAGCAGAGAACTCCTGAAGAAGAAGGACGCAGTTGGAGAGCTTGTTTTACCTGACTTTAGCACATATTATACAGCCACGGTGGTCAAAGCTGCATGATATTGGCATGATAGATACTCAGAACAATGGAAAAGAATTTAAAACCCAGAAATAAAAAAAAATCAGGTATGCAGACTACTGATCTTTGATAAGGGGCCCAAAGATATCAAATGGGAAGCAGATGCCCTTTCAACAAGATGGATATCTACCATCTGTAGAAAAATGAAGCAAGACCCTTACTTCACTCTATGCACAAGAACAAACTCAAGGTGGATCACAGAACTCGAAGTAAAATTCCAAACTATTAGGGCCACCAATGAGGGAATTGGGACCTACCTGAGAACACTGGCACAGGGATTACATAGGCTATCAGAAATAGGGAAGGACACAAACACAGAGGAGGCACAAATAGACAAGTGGGATATACTGAAAATAAAACACCTGTGTACATCCAAAGAATTCCAAGAGTAATAAGAAAGCCCATGGATTGGGGAATTATCTTTAGCAATGACACATCAAATAATAGCCTTATTACTAAAATCTTAAATACCCTGATAACTTCCCAAAACAGCAAAACTAACTGTCCATTGAGGAGGTGGGCAAAGGACCTGAACAGAAGTTTCACAGAGGAAGAAGTCTGAATGGCCAATAAACATATGAGAAAATGCCCTCGATCATTAGCTGTAAGAGAAATGCAAATCAAAACAACAATGAGATACCACTTAACACCTTCAAGGACAGCCCAATTAAAAAAATCAGGAAGCAACAAGTGTTGGAGGCGTTGTGGGGAGACAGGAACTCTTATCCACTGCTGATGGAGCCATAGGAATGTACAGCCACTATGGAAATCGATTTGGTCATATCTAAAACAGATGGAATTTGAGCTATCATATAACCCAGCTATCCCGCTACTGGGCATCTTCCCAGAAGAGGCAAGCAACAAACCACAACCAGACATCTGCAGAGTTCACAATTGCAAGGAGTCCGAAACAGCCTAAACTTCCACCGACTGACAAATGGATTAAAAAGCTGTGGTACATACATACCTATCGCTGAGAAGCAGCAATGAATGCATGAAGCACATCACCCAATGGAAAGATCTGCAGGAAATTATGCTAAATGAAGTAAGACAAGCACAAAAGAATAAGTACAACATGAGTCTGCTGAGGTAAGCTTAAAAAATGCAAAAGGGACATAGAGAATCAAGTTGCTGGATACAGACAGGCCTTCATGGAAGTCCAGGTAGGATGGCAGGGGAGACCAAATCCAGGGATACATATGGTAGCCAACTGTGGTGGGTGGGGGGAGATGGTAATATATAGAAAGGGAATGGAATACTAGCCCACCCAAGGGGAGTGTATTGTTTATATCTCCAGAGGGAAAGAGGGACCCACTTTAAGATACAGGATGTGAATTCACCATGACAGCATGCAGCAGGGAACCAGTGGAGGAGTCTGAGGGCCGAACCCTAATTCCAACTATGTGGACAGCTGACTCTCTCCCCATGGAAGTTTTCTTTGGATGTCAGCACCTAAGTTGCATCTTGGGCAGTGAGAAATGCCTGGTCAGAGCACCTGAAAACAAATGAAGAGGAAGGAAGAGAGAATGGAGTGCATCCTGGAGCACTGAGCCTTGATGATGATATTCCCATTCAGAACAGTCGATGCGCAGAGAGGACCATTTTCCTGACCACACTATGAAACAAGGGATCCCTCGCTGACACAAGGCCCTATGGGGAGAACAATGGAGAAACCAGATTGGAATTGTACCCAGTCTGACCTAACAATACCATGACAAAACACTAAGAGTATGTAACAAAGCATGGAGTTCCCGATGGAGTGCCAAAAGAATATTTTGGGGCCCAAGAGTATACTTTGTGGCACCTCATCGCACTCAACCGGGGCACAACCCTGGATTGTCAATGAACAGACCTTGAACTATTTATAGGTTTCATTTTATTATTTTGATTTTTTTTACTTACTTATATGTATTTTTTGGACTTTTTTTGTTATTATTGTTTCATTTTCTTTGGTTGCTTTATCATAGGATGCCTGTATTTTTTCCAGCACATATTGTCAGCCTTTTTAGATAAGGTAGGCTGGATGAACATTCAAGAGGAGAAAATAATGGGACTGATGTTTCTAAGGTGGACATGGGAGAAGGTGAGGAGAGGTGAAGGAGGTGGTATTGACCAACTCCGGGAAAAGGGAACAACAAGTGATTCAAAATCAGTGACAATGTGGGTGTGAGAAACCCGATAGGGACTGAGCAAGAATAATGCAACACAGAGAAAATATTGAAACCCCAATGGAGGCTGACCATGATAGTGGGACAAGAGGAAAGTAAAAGGAAATAGAGAAAGAACTGGGAGGGGGGTGTAAAAGCCATTTATAGAGGCCTAAATACAGAGATGTACATAAGTGGATATATTTATATATGATAATGGGGAAATGGATCTATGTGCGTACACTTATAAGGTTAGAACTAAGACAGCAGATAGGCATTGGACCTCCACTAAGGTACTTCCTCAACGCAAGAACACTTTTTTCTATTAAATTGGCATTTGATGATGCTCACCTTCCCAAAACGATCACTGAAGACAAATGTGTGCATAAGCAAAAGTAGTGAAGAAAGCTGATGGTGCCCGGCTATCAAAAGATGTAGCATCTGGAGTCTTAAAGAGTTGAAAGTAAAAAAGCAGTCATCTAGCTCCAAAGCAATAAAGTCCACAGGGAAGAAACACATCAGCTTGTTGAAACACAGTTTTAAGAAGATCAGTTATCAAGTTTCAAGAACTAAAAATCAAACCATTGTATGTTAAGTGTGCTGATATGATCACTGACAACATGTATGTGCATAGGAAAATGTGGTGAAGTAAGCTGATGGTACCCGGCTATCAAAAGATATAGCGTTTGGGGTCTTAATGACTTAAAAATAATCAAGTGGCCTTCTACATGAGAAGCAACAAAGCGCACATGGAGAAGCACACCAGCTTGTGCGACAATGGGGTGTCAAAGGGATCAGGTATCAGGCACCAAAGAACTAAAAATTATATCATTACAAATGAGGGGGAGTACAGATTGGGGACTCAAAGTCCATAAATAAGTAAAGCGATATCCCCTTACAAAGGGGTGATAGGGAGGAGGTGAGCCAGTCAAGGTGCAGTGTTGCAACAATGAAATATGCAACTTTCTTCTAGTTCTTAAATGCTTCCTCCCATCTACTGCCATGATTCCAGTTCTACCTGAAAAATCCAGCTAAACCAGGGGATGTATACTGGAGCTGAAAACAGGGATAGTTCAGGACAGATGATCCTTTCAAGACCAGGGGTTAGAGTGGTGATGCCAGGAGGGTGGAAAGTAAGGTGGAGTAGAAAGAGGGGCTCTATTGTAGGAATTTAGGTGTATTTAGGTGTGCAAGACATTAGTTGTTAGTTAAAACACAAATCTTCTAAACTGGACCAATAGAAGATATCATATCATGACAATCAGAGATAAGAATTTCATTTTGCTTGCATTCACAATAATTGTTAATGGAATAGTCAGAAATCAAAGGACACAATTCATTGGAAAATTTATTGCACCATACCTCTCTAAAGAGTTGAAGAGAAGTGATATCATTTTAAGGACTAATATGTGCCTTATACAAGCCAGGGTGCTTTCAATTGTTCTATATGGTTGTGAAACGTGGACAATGAATTTTAAAAATCACAGAAAAGTAAACTCATTGGAATTACTGAGTTTTCAAAGATAATTGAAAGTACTGTGGCCTGCTAGTACCTCAACAACAAAAATCTATTTTGGGAAAAGTATAGCCAGAAGCAGGGATTAGTGATTTCATCTCAAGTACTTGGGGTGTGTTATCAGGAAAGAATAGTCCCTAGAAATGGACATGTGCGGTAAAGTAGAAGGAAGGTTAAAAAGAGGAAAACCCCTAATGAGATTGAATGACACAGTGACTGCAACAATGGACTCATAACAACAATGTGAGAATGACACCGGATTGGGAATATTTATTTTACTATGAATCAGAATCAATTTGATAGCATCTAATAATAGCAACAACAATAGTGACTGGGAGAGAAGGTCTAGTGTTGCTATGTGATGAACATGAGGCTACTCAACTCAAGATGGGTTGCTGAAGCCCCAGAGTCATCCACTCCATAGAAGAAAGATGGGACTTTCTGCCTCTGGAAAGATTGAGTCTCAAAAACCTTGTATAGAAGGGCTGTGATTTATACTTGATTTGCTGGCAGTGAATTTTATATTTTATGCCTATGAAAGATAAAAGGAATTTCACATATTTTGAAAGATTTTATGTAGCCTGTGATGAAGTTCTGGTAAAATCCCGGTCAACTTTACACTGCATAGGAAAGAATGTGCATTAGAGAAATCCCTTTATAGGTAGAAATGGCAAGACCAAAGCATTTAACTACTTGTGTGGGAACTGACCCCGAGAGGCACAGATATAACACAGTTGCTGTGGTAGAACTTATGGCACAGACACCTAGAAGATGTCAGGTGTATTCAATTTCCTGCAGCTGAACAAAGGAGCTTTTTTTCTTGAAGGGCGACCAAGAAGCATTAATTCCACGAATGAGTCAGTTGACATTGTGTATGCTTACTATATTGTATTTGCTCATAAGTAATATAGTACATGGAGTCACAGAATAATGTAACTTTTTCGTATGGGAAACAAAACAATTCTTAACCCATTTGAATATAGAGCTTAATTTCATGAGTGCTTAATTCCAAGGAGTACTAGTAGTACAGATGCATAAATTTGGACTGCTCACTGTAAGGTTGTCAGTTCAAAGCTACCAGCTGCTACCAGGGAGAAAGGTGACACTCTTCTGTGAATAAGACTCCACTCAGCAAGTGATTTGTGCTTTTGGTTTTTTACTTCTGATGAACAGAATAAATGATTTGTCTGAGGTCACTACTTCAATTTTTAGACAGTGGTGGTCTCCCTTGTGGAGGTTCCATAGCCTATGTAAATTTGGGATTTGCAAAGATTAACACTCAAGAGGTGAGTCTAGTCTGTCAACAGGATCTTAGATAATGAGGCTTTTATGTGGGCCTGACTTTCTTTTGAGAATTCTGGGAAATATGGTTTTCCCCCTTGGAAGTGGGAGAGACTCTCTGCTAAATTCCTTGGAGACACTCTACTGACAAGACACATGGACCTACCCTGATGTAGGCAGAAGCCTGGACCTAGAGAAGCCACTTGGAGACCCCTGTCAGCACTGAGATGATTACAGTGTTACTGGATCTACAAGACTTTCCACTGACCTGTGATCTTCCTGCATTTGGCATCATTTCATGTGTTTCTTGAGACTGGAGAGGACTTTATAGATTGGTGTCAGGCATTTGGGCTAATATCAGACTCATGGACTTGATTTGGGCTGGGTTGGGATGTTTTCTCAATATTCAGTTGCTCTTGTATATGAACCACTTTCTTATACACATACCAGTGTCTATGAATTTGTTCTCTAGTCAACTCAGACTGACACACCTCTGTAGGTTGTATCTTTTATAAAACACATAAACCAGTCAATTTTCTTTCATCAGCATATTTATAATCTGGATAATGACAAAGTGACCACATGCTCAGCAAGAATACATTTTATAGAGCAAAGGATGTGTATGAACCAAGGGATCCTGGTGGCAGAGTGGTTAAGAATGTGTAGGAACCCTGAGTTAAAGTACTGATGTGTGTTTCTATTTGAATTGGGCTGAAATATGAAGATCGGTAGACAATGACATATGACAGATTATGACAAAGACTGTTTGAAATCAGATTAAAATAAAGCTTTGTTGAGGGCTATAATTGTCATTTTTTTCATTTGTTTGTTTTTTAATTAATGCTTTTTATTTGTTCTTGGATGAAAAATGTATCACACATTTTTTGCTGAATGCAAAGGAAAGGGAATGAAGTTTTAAGTGTGTGAAATGAAAATGTAAAGAATAGAACCTGATTGATACACATTGAAGTTTCTGAAAATAGAGATAGATTATGTCTAAATGATATTGGTAGATATAGGCCAAATTAGGGATGGCATGCAATTTCCTATCAATAACCGGCTCTTCTAATTTGTTTGCCTGATATTTTTACCCCAGTAACTGCTAGTGATTCAAGATCCGCTTTAAAGTAATGTACTTTAATCAGTCTATTTCACATTTTCAAATTCCATGATAGAAAAGACAGGCTTTTATGAGAGGACACTAGTTACCTATGCTGATGTGGATACAAGCTGTGGAAATCACCATTGATCTATATGATTGGATGGATTGAGGTAACTGCCTTTATCCAGTGGTAAAATGAATATTGAAGAATTAAGATGTGGAGTAGCAATGTGCTCATTATTTAAACCCACATCACCTGTTGTCCTATGTTTATTGATTTTATAAATAAGAGAATGTATCAGTTGAGGACCTCCAAGAAATTGATGCCGAGACAAAAGGATGTGGGCAAAACTGTACTGTGGGAAACAACATGGGAAGTTAATGAGAAGGAGCAAGCACAAGCAGAGTGAATTCGGAGCACACTACAGGCTGATTTTGGACAGCATGGTTTAAGGAGACAAAGGATTGGCCATGAACATTGGGGAAGAGCTCCCGCTCAGGGGAGTGCGACGTCAGTCAGACACTGTCAATTTCTAGGCTCTCTCTGCCCTTGATTACTGACTTGGAGCAGACGGCAGCAGCATGCATGGTAGTCTCTTAAATTGTTGTTGGATCCTAAAGGTGTTAACATACGAAGGCTGTCAGAGAACGATTCCCTATGTTGCATGTTTTCCTGAAAAAATACAAGTTTTCCGAACATTTGCTGCCCAAGAACATTTACAAGTTACCTTGTAGCTTACTATCTAATGACAAAGTTGTTTGTACCCAAGACCAATGCATCACAGGGCTTTCAACAGCTAGTTTGTTTGAAATGTTCCCACTGTGTAGACTCTCACTGACATCTTTCTTGTTAGCACACTTGGCTAGCTTTCTTTATACACACTGGGATTCCATCCTCAAAATTTAAAAAATTAATTCTTAGGGAAATTCTGAAGAAATCCTAAAGCAGATATTATGAACTGATTCTCCTTTTACATAGCTATCTTGCAGCCACAGGGAAAAGAACAAAAAGGAAAATGGACAGCAGATTCAAAAGTATTCTCAAGCTATTAAAATATAGGTTTATTCCTTATATATTTTTAACAATCCTAAAGGAATAAAAAATTTCCAATGTGATCCTTGCAAAGTTTTAGCCGCCAGTTGTTCCTTACCAACTTTCTTACTTAATCCCTGTTGTCAAATTAAATGCTGTTAAAGGGGGGGCCCTTATCATGATGACTGTATTTTCTTCTGACATGCTCAAAAGTATCTAAGGACGCAAACAACGAACAATTCTCAGGAGGGAAAAATAAGAAAAACTGAACTTTGAGTGATTTTCTTTCCTCTACTCTAAAAAATCATTTTGTTTCTTCTGCCCTAAACTGTCAATTATAAAAGTTAGTTTTTCAGTATGGTATTCTGATTAAGGCTTTCACTATTGAATTGGTTTTCCTTTTAGACATTTTCTCTCTACAATCTATAAAGCTCTAGTCCTCTTTCTATGTCTGACTTTATCTTTGATCATTTCAACGGAATCAAAAACATTGTTCATGACCCTGACTCTACTGCTAGTGACTATATAATGCTTTCTTGAAACCGCTTAAGGACATTCCACTTTGATAGTTCAATCTCCACACTAACCCCACAAACTACATAATTCAAGTCATTTCTAACTCATAGTGACCCTACAGGTTATAGTGGAACTGCTTCCTAGGGTTTTCAGGGTACAAATCTTTATGGAAGCAGACAGTGCCACATGCCTTCTGCTGAGCAGCTGCCAAGATGGACCTCTTTTTCAGCACCTCCACATGTAAACCACAGTGCCACCAGGACTCTTTGTCTTGACAAGACAAAGTTTCCAAAATTTCTCAGTTGATGAGTTGGGATTCGCTTGTGATCAGTGAGGACAAGCAGTAGAGTCCTCATGAATCTCTTATCTTTTAAGCTGACTTAGGAACAGAGCTGAGAAACAACCCACAAATTTCACAGCTGGGTGAGTCATGGATAACATGCTTTTTGATTTCTCTTGCAGGTTTCTCTAACAGCTACAAACTTGTTGTTTTGCAAGTTTAATTTTACATGAGAAAACAAAGTACAAAGAATACAATGACATAGTTAGGAAATCATATACTAAAAATAATATTTGCTCATAAAACTTAACTATGTTTCTGGTTTCCAGCAAGCTTCGGAAGGAAGCTATATAGAACCAAAAGAGTGTCATTGTATTCTAGGCTAAAATTATTATAGGGATATTTAATAAAAAGAAGACATAATTTAACATTGTTTTAGAGCTGCCAGGTTTTTTTTTACAATAACTTCATCACAGTTCTTGCACTGGAACATTTTTATCATGGCAAGAGGTTGGAGCAGTTACAAAGTTTAACTGAACAAATGGAACACAAAATATCTGTGGCGGGATTCCAGACATTGAGGAGGGCCTGGCAAAAGCCATCCAGTGGCGCAGGTGTTTCCAGCCTCCTAGACAGGTGGTTGGATGTGGGATTTAGAAAATGGACCAGAGTGAAATAGAAACCCAGTGATATTAGCTAGAAACAGATGGAGAGAGATTCAGGCTCAGGTATTGGCTCAAGGATGCCAGTGAAAAAACTTTGCAATTTGAAATAAATAGTATTCATTGCAAGTTGTGAGTGGAGTAGAAAATGCTATACTGTTAAAAAAATAAGCAAAATAAACAAAAAAGAGGAAAAATGACCGTGATTCCATACTCCTGATTGTATAATATCATGGCTCTATTTTGAATATTTATGCATCAGGCTATGCTGCAAATATTGTTTTCATTTTAACTTTGCATTAAACACTGTGCTAGTCAGGATTTTCTAGGAAAACAGAACCAGAAAAATCTATCTACTTATATATCTATGTATCATGTTATAGCTACATAATTATTGATTTACTTCAAGGGGTTGTCTCATGGCAATATCGTGATTGAGAGACCCAAATCTGAAGGGAAGAAGCAAACTGGAGATTGTCTTATATTGCTTTCCCAAGATCCATAGGTCAGATGACTAGTGCTAGGTTGAGAAGGTGAGTTTTGTAAAATATTTGCTTAATTCCTTTTAATGGATTGATTGGATATATTATGGTACATGATTGCATTACTTTTATTTATATTAAATTATGAAACAACTAGTTTAGTGTTTGATAAACCACTGGGAACCATATCATTTTTAAGTTAATGCATAAAATTAACTATATTGTACTATCAATTGTTTCGTGAAGCTGTTTTCTGAAAAAATCTAAACCACAAACCATCATTGGTTTTATTAGTAGCTGTGTTATTCCAGAGAGACTAGAAAAACAAATCCAGGGATTCACATAGGTACATGAAAGAACTTTATATAAATAGTAATTGTATATTCAGAAAACCTCCGACCTGCATCCAAATCAAGTCCATAAGTCTGATAGTAGCTCATAAGTTTGATACCAGTCTATAATTTCTACTTCAGACTCATGTGACACATTCAATGATGCTGAATTCAGGATGACCACATGCCAGAGGATAGGAAGTCTTTAGACCCATGATGGTGGAAACGTCTCTGCCGTGGCATGGGTATCCATGTGGCCCCCCCAGCTCCAGGCCTTTGGCTCCATCAGGATAATTCCATCTGGATTGGCATCAGAAATATGAAGCAGAGAGGGTGTGTCCCACCTTAAGGGAGGAAGACAGGAGGAGTTCCCATAATTCTCAGGAAAAATCCATGCCCACACAGAGGCAGGACTGACTATGATCAGATTGACATGCTAGACTCTACCCTTCACTCAAGTTCAGAGGAGATTTTGTAACTGCTGCAATAGCCAGGCCCTTCACAATTGCACTACAAATATATCCTATTCACAAAACAAACAAAAAAGTTAAAAAATATTACCACGGAGTTGGAGGTTCAAATCCAGCAGCAGCACCTCAGCAGCAAGGCTAGTTCTCCTACTCCTACCACCAGAGGGCAGGGACACCCCCCAAAAAACAAAAAACAAATAAACAAACAAACAAAAATATTACCCCTAGGGCTATAGGTAATACATAAACTGATGTAATGTGAATAAAGTGTGTATTTATGAATCTGTATTCAGTGGATGATAACGGACAAGTTCTGTATCATTAATATCTTTGTCAGAGTGCCTTTAGAAACAGTTCAAAACAGCATTTTTTGCAGCAATCTGTTGGCAGTACAAGACAGAGAAGTCAACTCAGATTATTATGACAACTGCTTTTGAAATTCCAAAATGGGTGAATCTTGATAGATCTTGAATCATACAGAATAATACAGGGATATTATTATGAAGAAACTTTAAGAAAATTGAAAAGTGAATTGGTGGGAAAAAACAAACAAACAGGAAAGAAGTGTTTAGGTGTTTTAGTCACATCACAACATTGCATCTGCTCCATCCTTGAGAGTAGTAAGGGCCGTCCTAAAAGTATTTTATTAGAAAACCTTATCTTATCTAGTCTACAGCTACATTCTTTCTCCCTCAATCAGCCACTTCTTATTAAAAACTCAGGAACTTTAAAACATAATACATATGAGACTTTTAAAGGTGGCCAAACTGCTGTTTTGAAATGTTGTAAAATTAGAGTGAAAAATGATTGGGGGAAGTGTGAAAGAGATAGAAGCATTGCCTTCAGAAATATAAAGACATAGATGGAAAACAGTTTGTGGACTATTTTGCTTCATATTATGGTATAAAAGTTTCCTGGTATTTAAAGTAAAACCTTTGTACTTGTTGTGTTAGTCCGGGTAGACTAGAGAAGCAAATTCATAGACACACGTAGATATAAGGATAAGGTTTATATACAAAAGGAATGGAACACTGAGAAAGCATCCCAACACAGTCCAGTTCAAAGTCATGAGTCCGATATTAGCCCATATGCCTAATATCAGTCTCTAATATCTCCTTCCGACTCACAAAGTCACAGGCCAGTGGGTGCAGAGTCCCGGCCCTGGCAGGGTTCTCCCCATGGCTCCTCGCTTCCAGGGCTCAAGGTCCATCAACTGCATCTAGTGGTAGAGGCAACTCGGCACTGGCAGGGCTCTCCACGTGGCTTCTCCAGCTTCAGAGGTCTGGTTTCATCAGGGTAAGGCCGTGTGGCTCCTCCTCTGGCTCCTCCAGCTCCTCGGATACTGCCATCTTATCTTGTCTATAGTTTGTTGTCTCAGAGATTAACTGACTGACTCCCAACAACTGGGGATATGGTTTCTCATCTCCACCAGTGAAATATCATGATATTTCCCAGAAGTCTCAGGAGAAAGTCATGCCCACATGGAGGCCTCATTGGCTACTCAATGGCTATCTCCAGATTAACAGGCTAGACTCCACCCCTACATTTCAATCATGAAATTTACATAAACACATGACCACCACACTTGTCCTCCTATATGTTCACTACACATATGCCAGGTTCTTGCAACAAGATTCAAAATAAAAGTTCCTGTTTTCCTAGAATCTATATCCCATTATGATAAAACAGAAGCAAACAGACAATGTAATGGCTTATTTTTTGAAGATAAACAAAGTAGAATATGCGAAAAGAAAATGCTGTCTATGACTACTTTGTTATTTTGTATACTTTATACTGAGCATGTTTGAAAGACAAAATTAAATTTGAACAGAACTCAACGGAACTCTAAAGGAAACATGTTGTTCACAGTGAAGACCAAGATCTCTTCAGGAAGGAAAGAGCTGTAGGTATAGAAAGCAGTAAACACGAGGGTTAAATTCTTGTTCAAAAAAATAAAAAAGGCCAGGAGATTAGCAAATAGGTCCATGATATTCAATGATGTTGAATATTATGAATTGCTTTTGATTATTTTTGACTAATAAAAATGAGGAAATATATTCAATACTAAATAGAGATATTGACCTAATGGTGTCTACATTCCATGCTTTAAGTTTCATTAGTCTTTTTGGAAAATTAAGGTGAGATCAACTCTGAATTGGAAACTATCCGCATGTAGTACTCATTCATATGTCAGTACTTTTCACTACTGAATGTGCATTCATTACAAGGGAAAATTACATGAGGCTACCCAGACATATTTCATCAAATATAGATTTCCTTCCATTATTTGAAAATAGAATGTTTCCTTAAAATTTTTCATAAGGTAAAACAGTGTAAAGCATAAATGAAATTAACATTTATTATGTATGAAAAAATGGAGTGCTGCCAAACAAATATATTAACCTCCAAATCATATCAAATGACATGCAAAAACTAAAATAACATTTGCTTATCTGGGTCACAGATATGCTTCATATTTTTTGAAGCTTGTTGCTGAGATCCTGAGTATGGACGCTGAGGAAGGAGTTTGCGTAGCCACCAGCTCAGCTAGAGGTGCGCACTTTCCCTTGTAAGGCTCATTGAAGAATAATTACTGAAATCTAGTTTTGGATTCTGTATTCAAGTGGAACACTGGTAAATTCTCTGAAGAATTTCCTATGGCTAGTGAAAACGGGTACCAAGGTAGATCCTTTTTAAGAGTGAAGTGATGCAAAGCAAATTTTCCAAAAGTGGATAATATATATACTACATTTTGATGACTCAAATCATTAGTGTAATTAATAATATAGGAATTAGAATAATTATATTCTCTAAGTAGGAAACCAGGACACACATATAACTTTAAGCAAGTTCTTCTACAGGAGAAAGAAAGTTGAAAGTGTAAAACTGAAGTGAAAAAGAATGTGTTACTTAAGGTTTTCAGTCCTCTGTAAGTCAATCTCTTGCTACTAACATTGCACCATAATACACTAGGCAAAGTAAGAGAATGGGAAATACCAGCCTATGTCTGTGGACTTGAGAGAAACTATCTCACTCACATACATATCTAGGTATTGACATTTCTTTTCCTTACCTTGGTTCAGTCAAGCTGAACTAATCCCTCTGCTTCTACCAAGCTAAACCAGGCCTCTTTAGTTTTTGACATAATAGAGAATAGAGCACTATTTATTAACTCATGTGTAAACAAGGCTCTGAATTCTAAGACGGGAAAAGCATGGAAACTGGTCATTCAGCTTTAAATCTCATTTTAGTTTACAAAGGTAGAAAACAGACATTAAGTCATGTAGATGCAGACTACCAGGCAAAATGGTGACCAGCTAAGCAGCTAACACAGGAAAACTCCATGGAGTTCAAAGAGTGGGAAGATCTGGACTGGATTGGGATGCTTTAATGTACAATTAACCTTTATATAAAACTCTCTTATACATATGGATTTCTATGAATTTGTTTCCCTAGTCCACCCAGACTAACAGAATTTGTTATTATTATGATATCACAAAACTTACCACAATTAGAGCAGAGTCAAAAGGACAATCCAACTGATTGCAACATAAAAGAAATACCCAATATCAGAGCTGAGATTAATGAGTGGGAAAAAAAGAAAAATACGGGAAAAATCAATAGAGCTAAAAATTCGTTCTTTCAAAGGATTAACAGAATTGAAAAAACCTAACCAAAGAAGGGAAGGAACAAATTTCAACAGCATGAAAGAAGGATGAAGCAGGGGACTGGACAATGAAACCTAATGAAACCAAAAGGATAATTACACAATACAACAAAGATCTGTATTCCAATGAATATAACGACTTGGAAGACATGGATAAATACATGGAAAAAGAATCCCTCCCTATACTATCCCAGATGGCATCAAGAATCTCAACAGACCAATATCAATCAAAGAAATAGATAAGATTATTAAGAGATTACAAAAAAAAAAAAAAATCCCCTAGACCAGATGATTTCACAGGAGAATTCTACCAAGCATTATTTGTTCTATGTACTTCTGTATTCTATTAGCCAGTATTCTTTTAAGGATATTGGTGTATGGTGCTTAATTCTTATGGAATATTTGTCCACTTTACGTATCAGAGTTATACTAGCTTCATAGGAAGTGTTTGGTAGTGGGGCTGAACCCTGGTGGCGTAGTGGTTAAGGGTGCCAGCATGAATCTAGGATCCGCCTTTCTTGTGACATATATGCCCCTTGCTCATCCCCTTCTTGTTACAATTATGCCTATTGTACATCCCCTTCCTGTGATGTGTATGCCTACTGTATAGCTCCTTCCTGTGACATATGTCTTTACCTATAATTAGGAGGCTTCACGTCCCAAGAAAAGATTTAATAGTCTTGGTTAAGAATAAACATGGACCCAGAACTTGAGGTAAAACCCCAAACTATTAGGTCCATGAATGAGGGAATTGGGACAGACCTGATAATTTGGGTGCACGGAATACATAGTGTTTCAGAAATAGGGAAGGACAAAAACACAAAGGAGGCACAAATTGACAAGTGTGATATACTGAAGATAAAATACCTATGTAAATTAGAAAAATTCATCAACAGAGTAATAAGAAAGCCCACAGACTTGGAAACCATATCTAGAAATGACACATCATAGGCCTTATTAAGAATTACAATACTGTGCTAGCTCAGAACAACAAAAAACTAATTTCCCACTGAAAAGTTGGGCAAAGAACTTGAACAGAAGTTTTACAAGGGCAGAAATCTGAATGGCTAATAAACATATGAGAGAAGGTCCCCAATCATTTGGCATAAGAGAAATGCAAATTAAAGCAACAATGAGATAACACCTAACATCCTCAGCAATAGTCCAACAATTTTTCTGAAAAAAATCAGAAATCAGCAAGTGTTAGAGGGCTGTGGCAAAATAAGAATTCTCATCCAATGCTGATGGACCTGTAGGTGTATATAGACTTTCTAGCAATCAGATTGGTGATACTAAAACAAATGGAAATCAAGCTACCATATGACCCAGCAATTCCCCTTTTGGCAATAAAATCAGAGAAGGCAAGAATCCAACCAAGGCCAGACATCTGCTATCCAGTGTTCATCATGATGCAGTTCACAATTGCAAGAATTTGGAAACAGCCCAAATTTCCACCACCAGATGATAGGATTAAAAAGTGTGGTACATTCATACAATGGAGTCCTACACATCCTTAAAAAACAGTGCTGAACAAATGATGTACATCATTGAATAGGAAGAATTAGAGGAAATTATGCCAAACAAAATAAGTGGAGCACAAAAGTTAAGTATAACATGAGTCTATTAAGATAAGCTTAAAAATAAAAATGGGGCATAGGGGAAAAGCTACTATATACATACATTCCTGAGGTGTAGTGCAGGCACTATGGCAGATGCCAAACCGAATCCAGGGACACATATGGTAACCAACTAAAACGGATGGGAAAACAAAGAAACAATAAACAAAGACATGTGTACCAGGGTAAGAGGGCACTAACTCACGTAAGTGGAGGGTAGTGTTTATATTTCAACAGGAGAGTCCAGACTTCAACTTGGTGTGCCAAGATGTGAATGAAATATACTGGCATTAAACAGGGAACCAATAGAGATGTCTGTAGTGCCAGCCCCAAGTATCATGACACTCTGTAAGAAGAATGCACTCCAGAGGAAATTATTGAAGCTACAGCTCAGGGAGAGGAGCATATCTGAACAGAGCACTAGAGAGCAAACTAAGAGGAAAGAAGAGAGAAAGAGGTAAAATACATTTTGGTCCACCAAGTCCCAAGGATGCTATTCCTGCTCAAAGCAGCCAAAGCATAGAGAGGGCCATGGGGCTGGCTCTCCCATAAGACTTAACATCCCTCACTGATCCATAGCACCAAAGGGAACAACACTGGAAACCCAGCGTGGGAATTTTTCATGAATTACCCTACTACACCGGCATGAAATCTTAAGGGCATTCACAGAGCAGAATGGGGAACAAGCAGTGAAGTCCTCAAAGAATATAAAAAATAGACTGCAGGGTCAGGGAGTGGCACCCCATCAGACTGCCCTGGAAAACATTTAAAAAGGTCAACAAATAGACCTGAAACTATTTATAGGCTTTCATTTTGTTGTTGTTTTGTTTTGTTTTGTTTTGTTTTGCTCTGTCTTGTGTTTGTGCTTATTATTATCTCTGTATGCCTATCTAGATAAGATAGGTGGGATAAACAATCCAGAGGAGAAAACAACTGGACTTAAAGTTCTGGGGAGGCGCGGGTGAAGGGGTAGTTGGGGGACATGGAGGAAAGGAACCGGGTGCTAACAAACCCAGGGACAAGGGAACAACAAGTAATCTAAAACTGATGGCAAGGAGGGCATAGGACGCCTTATGGGGCTAGATCGAGGGATATTTACCCAAGAAGAATTACCAAAGTAGATTGAAGGCAGCACAAGATAGTTTGATAAAGGGAGCATAAAAGAAAATAGAGGAAAGAACTAAGAGTCAAAGAACATTAATTGAGATCTAACTACAGGTATGCACTATGTAAACATACTTATATAAAACGACAAGGAAATAGATGTATGTACATATATTTATATGTTAAGTATTAAGGCAGTAGACAGACATTGGGTCTCTACTCAAATACTCATTCAACACAAGAACTCTTTGTTTTAATAACCCTGCATTCTGTGCTACTCACCTTCCCTGATAAGATCACAGAAGACAAAATGGGTGCCAAAGCAAATGTAGTAAAAAAAGTTGATGGTACTCAGCTATCAAAAGTTACACACAGAAATGAACATTGTTTGAATGTTTTCAAGAGTAAGAGAGGCAAATAAAACTAACTCACTAACTGGAGGATAGAAATCTTTGTCACTGGGGGAAGGGGACGCAGTACTCAATAAAGAGAAATCAGCACAAAATCTCCAATAAAAAGGTAGACACCGAAAGGAGTAAAGAAGTTAAGGCAACAGATGTAAGTACTACTACATCCTCAATCTTACAATAGCAACAACAATAATCATCTATCAGTGGGGATATAAATGAACACTGAGGTGGGAGGATACACACATATATTATAATTCATGCCCCCCACCTATACACACAAAGAGGTACCCCTGAAAAATGGAATTGTGCTTAGTGTTGGGCAGAGTGAAGCTCTCATAGTACATATTTTTCCAGCAAGGTAAGCATCAAGCATCTTGCTCTAAGTTAGTGTACCCAGTGATGTCGATTGGGAAGATTCCTTCTCATCATAGTGTATATTTTTCAAAAAAGCAGTTTCACTTGAACCTCATTTTTTGAGATGTCCTATTTAAGAGAGTGGCATGCGACTATCAAATTTTGTTTCCTACTCTGGAAAAGTGCAGCAGAAACCATTGTGATGTTGAACACAATTTAGGAGGGCGGTACTATGGAAAAAACTCCAGTGTACGAGTGGCTTCCTCATTTCAAAAATGGTGAAATGTCAATTGATGATAGCCTCATTCTGGATGTCCGTCAATTTCCTTGATGGACGAAAATGTCTACTAGTCGTGGGTGTGGGATTTGTTCCTTGAGGTGAGGCTGTTAATCAAGTTTTCTATCTAGAGGTTCTGAAAAGACCATGTAACAGTGAGAAACAAAATGATCTGATTCATGGCAGGAGGAGGACTAGTTAGCTGCCACAACAGTGCACCTGGTTACGCAGCCCTCACTGTCCCAAGGTTTCCGTGAACCTTCATTTCGTCCCAGCATTCTCTCTTCCCCTGCACACCTTAGTAAACTGACCTTGCTCCATGACTTCTTTTGTTTCTGCGAGAGAGGGATATGAAAGGACAGCGATTTGATGACATAGAAGAAATGAAGATCAAAGCAAGGGAGGTGTTGTCAGTCATCCATGCATATGAGTTTGAAAAATGTTTTAGAGAGTAAAATAACTGATTTGAAAAATGTATTAAGTGTAATGGAGAGTAATTTGGAAGTAATAAGGTTGCTTTGTAAAATAAAAACATAAATAGATGGCTTTGAAAAAATCTTTTTTATGTTTGTGTATCTCTCTGTGTGTCTAAAGAATATTTATCTATATAGACATTTATTCATATATACATATGACAGTTTATATACGTGTTTATATGTGCTGGATATCTATCTATAAATATAATACAGCATATAGGGGGTGAATTGATGAAGACTTCCAATTTAAAATCAAATTTCTTAAGGGAATGAACTAGTGCACCTTGAAATTTTAAAGTCAATTGACATGACACAGTACAGAAAACAGTACTCTACATTGCATCAGTATGTTGTAATGGAGTATAAAAAGCTTTTCAGTGGCTATTTAATCTGGAGCAAAGGAGACTGAATAGAATAAAACTTGCAAGAAATTGTTAATGTGGAACAGATTCCCATGTTTATTTGGTCTATTTTCCACTTTATAGTAGAAGACAAAAACAAAACAAAAAACTGCTCAGAGTCCCTCCCCCAACATCTAAAAATCATTTGACGTTTTGCCCATAACCCAGAATATAATGTAGATATCCGCTGTTTCAGTCCCCATGGGAAGCAACCTTGTGGATGGTATTGCCCACTTTGGGAACCATTGGTGCTTGATATGAATGGACTGTGTGAATCCAGACTCAATAAGCTTGAGACCAGAAGAAGAGGGAAGTCACTGCTGACTCATCAAAAGGGATCATATTAGGAGATCCTAGTGAGAGAGAGAAAATGTGGAATAAAACTCAAAATAATAAAGACCAGGCTTACTAATATTATAGAAATGGTGGAAGTATATGTTCTCTCCACTACCAGACACTATGCCCCTTAGACATTCTTCAAACCTGGAACTGAACTCACATTTATGTTTCACATATCTTCAATTGATAGGCAAGCTTCTATAGTGAACATTAGGGATGTACACTTTAGAACAGTTAACTACACAAAACCAAAAGAGAAGTATTTTTCCCAGAGACAAAGATTATAAGGCAGGTATTGATATAAAACAAGATAAATGAAAATGGTAAAAATCAGGACAAAGTGGGAAGAGTTCCATTACATCAAGAGGTCCATTCATGCAACAATGCCAGGAATCAAAATGAGCATGAATTGTTGAATGGAAATCCACTTGCTCTATGAATTCTGATCCAAGTCATAATGAAATGATATTGCTTTGTTTTGTTTGAAAGTTAGCAAGGGTCTTGGGAGGCTCTCAAATTTAATTAGGTAATGTTTCAAAGTGTTCTTTAAAATGGTAAGTTATATATTTGATAAGTTGATAATAATTATGTCAAACATATCACTTCAAGTTTTTATTATTACTGGTTACTTTGGTGAAAATTTGATTTCAGGTTCTTTAAATGAAAAAGAATCAAGTCCAAGAGCTATTTTATGAGAACATTCACTAAAACAATCATAATTTGAGTAATGCGTTCTTTCTGAATTTTCAAGGTTAATGAGGAAGAATTAGGATACATAATGATTAATAGTGGCAATGATTTGGTAAATTATAGAATAGGGGCTATTTTAACTTAACTCTTTCACTAGGAAGGTCTTAAAATGTTCTTTTTTATTTTTAATATTATTTGCAATAAATTTCTTACTATATACCCAAGATTCATTGTCCTGGAAAAGCCTAGGCCATATGAAATTGACATTAAAAGAAGATGGCATTTGTTATAGTCAGTTGTCAAATTGCCTTGATATTCAAGGAAGCATTGTAAGGAAAAATTAAGTGATAATTCTAAAATAATTTCATTCTATCAATCTCTGGATGAGAGTAGCAGAAAAAGTTTTATACAAAAAATTCCTCTGCAGTTCTTTATTCAAGTGGAAGCAGCTTCAGTTCATTAACATTAATACTATCTTTTGAATTCATGAATCAATTTATTATTAATTCATTAAGTGGACAATAATGAGGAGGAATAACATATTGAGGACTCCTCCAATGTTAAAAAACTTGGCAATATTGTCTGCAATAAGACTACGTGTATCTACATTCAGGGAAATACCATCAATACAAATATTACTCACGTTGAGGCACCCACCACCAAATCTAGTGATGAAGCAATTGAAAGTTACTATCAACTTCTTCAGTCTGAAATTGATGAAACATGCGATCAAAATTCATTGTTAATTATTGATGAATAGAAGATGCAGATTCAGTGGCAAGTGTGTAAGAGTCACATTGTGCATGGCGGGAAGATGGCCGCCAGATGGGTAGCTCACGCCGGGAACTCCTGGAGATCGGTGAGTGGGGGTGACTCGGGGAAGGGTGGGGTTTTCGAATTGGGTTTTGTGACTCCCAGGAAAGCTCACAGCCCTCCTCTGAATCAGGAACATGCAGGACCGATATGCCCGCACTCCCCACGGACAGACGCCAGCACAGACGCTGCCGTTTCTTTGTGACGATGGAATCCAGGGCGCCTACTCCGCAACCACGAGCCAAGGGGCCCACAGTGCATCAGCGTCCACGCACAAATCGCTAACCAGTCCTCCCCACCCCAGGGTCCCCAGGGGACATCCCACACAGACCCGCACCTCCCGCTCCGGATCCCCAGAGACTCATGAGTCCCCAGTAGAACATTGGGCCAGCCCCTCCCCCACCCTGTAGGCCCATGCCCAGGCATGCCATAAGGGCGCCAACACTGCCTAGGATAAGATCAACCCTTCCCCTAAACTCACACTCACCACCTGGGCCACACTTTCTAACAGGAACAAAAGGAACGCCAGCACACCCCACAGTCGCCAGCATTCCTCCCCATAGTCACCAGCACTCCTCCCCAAGGTTGCCAGCACTCCCCACAGACACTGGGGGATCAGGGTGCCAGCTCCGCAACCTGTGGCAGACAGGTCCCTGTTACATTGTCGCTTGGGCAAACAGCCAGTCAGTTCTCCCCACCCCAGGGT
The DNA here is from genome assembly GCA_004026705.1 of Nesogale talazaci. NCBI lineage: Eukaryota > Metazoa > Chordata > Mammalia > Afrosoricida > Tenrecidae > Nesogale > Nesogale talazaci. The sequence goes on from PVJH01007828.1 coordinate 86,104, forward strand.
GCCAGAGGACTTTTTCCCACATTATCTGTTGCAAGTGCCCCTAGCCAGGAACAGATAACCCAACTCCCAACCCACTCCCTAAACCCACTCCCCTGGACTCAGCCATCACGGTCCATCAGATATGCAAAGGCCCAGCTACAAACAGTTTCTGAGGAAAGCTATAATATAAGACTAGCCCTCCAAAGAGAGACGCCAGGACCACAAAACACCAAGGAAAATGCCACCTAATTCGAATAAATCAAACAAAAAACAGCTGCTTCCACAGTATCAAGAAAAGAGAAACTAAATCCAGTGCAAGGAGACCAGCTGGACCTAACAGCAGTCATAGAAAATGTGGAGATTGATCAACCACAGAAAGAAATCTTCAGGATGTTACTAACACGTATGCAACTCTTAAGCGATGCATTAAAGAAGAAATAATTGATACAGGAGATAAAGGCCATGCACCAAAGGGAAATCCAAAAACTAAGGAGTGAGTTAACAAAAACTAATAGTAAGCTCTCAGATTTCACCCAGAGAATGGAGGAGGCAGAGAACAGGATAAGTGACCTAGAGGACTCATAAGTAGAAATTAATAAATGGGAGAAAAAAATCTAACAAGTCTATGAGAGAAGCAGAAGAAAATATTAGAATCCTGGCTGATACTATGAAAAGAAACAACATTATAATTATCAGTCTGCCGGAGGATGAGGCATCAAGAAAACCAACATCCAAAATAGTGAGGGAATGCTTAGAGGAAAACTTCCCTAGCTTAATGAATGAAAACCAGATAACCATACAGGAGGCTGAAAGAAAACCAGCTAGACTAAACACCAAGAAGAAAACACCAAGACATATAGTTGTTAAACTATTCAATTAGAGGAAAAAGATAAAATTATGAGAGCAGCTAGGGAAAAATGGGCAATCACATACAAAGGCAAACAAATTATAATATGCTCAGACCTATGAATAGAAACTATGAAGAGGAGAGAGTGGAGCAGCATATTCCAAAAATTAGAGAAAAACCATGCAAACCCAAGAATACTCTATCCACCAAATTATCTATCAAAATTGATGGAGAAGTAAGAGTCTTTCCAGACAAGGAAAATCTCAGAGAATATGTCCAAAGGAATCCAGCCCTACAAAAGATCCTCACCAACCCAACGGGGGAAGAAGAACAACCACCTAACACACACAGAATGAATCTACTCAGAGACTATCAAAGGGATAACAGCCCCCAAGATAACTCTGGCTCAGAAATGGAAGAAAGGAAAGAATGAACCACAAACAGATATTGACACAACCATTGAAATAGAAAAGCACCCAATCCAAGAGTGATAAAATGACAACACAGAGTGAACAGATAGATGTAATAACCATAATATCAATGGATTCAATTTAGGGCTTAAGAGTCAGAGATTAGTAGACTGGAATCGACACACACCCTCAATCTGCTGCCTACAGGAGACACATCTTAGGATCACAGAAAAAAAATATATTGAGAATCAAAGGCCGGAAAAAAATATATCAGGCAAACAACAATTCCAAAAAAGCAGGGGTAGCTATCCTAATCTCAGGTAAAATTGACCTCAAAGTGCAAACCATAATAAGAGACAAAGAGGGACACTATATATGTTTAAGGGAAGGGTAGACAATGATCCAATAAGCATTCTAAATAAATATTCCCCAAATGAGAGACCTACAGAATATGTAAACCAGACACTTCATATATTGAAAAAAAATTACAGCCTCAACAATTATAGTGGGTGACTTCAACACACCACTCTCTGAAAAAGACAGATCACAGAGAAAGAAACTCAACAAGGAGGTGAGAGATCTAAACACTAAAATTAAACAATTTGATTTGGTAGATATCTGCAGAGTTTTTCATCCAATTAAAAAACATTCCACAAAAACATATTTCACATTCTTTTCATCCTCACATGGATCTTATTCGAAGATAGACCACATGCTGGGACATAAGGATAATCTACATAAATTTAAGCACATTGATATCATACAGAACTGACTCTCAGACCACTCTTCCATAAGGTTGGAAATCAACAAAAGGAAGGTGAGGTGAACTAGAGAAAACAGTTGGAGAATGAATAATTCTCTATTGCAAAAGGAATTTATACTGGCCCAGATCAGAGATGAAATTAAAACATTTCTAGAAACCAATGAGAATGGAAGCATGACATACCAAAACTTATAGTACACAACAAAGGCAGTCTTCAGAGGAAGTTTCATACCAATACAGGCACACCTAAGAAAGGAAAAGCGTCTCATAACTGATACATTGGTGCAGAATTTATAACAACTAGAGCAGAGTCAGCAGGATAATCCCACTAATAGCAAAAGAAAAGAAATAATGAAAATCAAGGCTGAGATTCAGGAGAGGGAAAATAAGAAAACAATGGGAAAAATTATCGCTGCTAAAATTTGGTTCTTTGAAAGAATTAAAAAAATTGATAAACCATTGGCAGACTTAACCAAAGAAAGAAGAGAGAAAATTTCAATAGAATAAGGGTGAAAGAAGGGACATCACAACCGACCCTAATGAAATCAAAAGGATAATCACACAGTACTCCAAAGGTGTATACTCCAATGAACTCAATAACTTGCAAGACATGGAAAAATTCTTGGAAAAGCAGTTTCTTTCTATAGTGTCCCCTATGGACATCAAGGATCTCAACAGATCCATAACAATAGAAGAAATAGACAAGGTTATCAAGGGACTACCAACCAAAAAAAATCACCTGGACCAGATGGCTTTACAGGAGAATTCTACCAAGCATTCAGGGAAGAACTGACACCAACCCTACACAAGCTCTTCCAAGCATAGAAAAAGATGGCAAACTCCCAAACTCCTTCTTTGAAGATAGTATAACACTGATACCAAAACCAGACAAGGATCCCACAAGAATTGAGAACTACAGACCAATATCCCTAGTGAATATTGATGCAAAAATCCTTAATAAAATATTGGCCAATAGAATACAAAAGTATATAAAACAATTAATTCACCCTGACCAAGTGGGGATCATACCTGGAATGCAGGGGTGGTTCAACATACGAAAGACCATTTGTATCATTCACCATATTGACAGGAAACATTATAAAAATAACATGATTATATCCATAGATGCCAAAAAAGCATTTGACAATATTCAATACCAATTCCTGTTTAAGAAACTCAGGAAGATAGGAATAGAAGAAAAATCTCTCAAGACAGTACAAGCTATATATCAAAAACCAACAGGCAATGTGATAGTCAATGGAGAAAAAGCAAACCCAATCTCACTGAAAAAGGGGACCAGACAAGGATGTCTCTTGACCCCACTTTTATTCAATATTGTATTGGAGGTTTAAGCTAATAGCAAAAGGCAAAGAAAAGACATAGAAGGTATATACCTGGGGAAGGAAGGGGTGAAATTATCATTATTTGCAGATGATATGATTATATATATGAAAAACCCCAAAAACTCCACAAAGGGATTACTGTAAACAATAGAGGTGTATGGCAGAGTGGCAGGATACAAGATCAACAATCAGAAGTCGATTGGTCTGCTGTACACATCAGATAAGATCACAGAAGAGGAGATAAAAAAAGAGGTGTCCTTCACAATAGCCAAGCAAAAACTGAAATATCTAGGGATATACCTGACAAAAAGAACAAAAGATCTATACGAGGAAAATTATAGAACACTATTACAAGAAATCAAGAA